>JAAAIY010000091.1:0-22373 GCA_016098105.1 Actinomortierella wolfii | reverse complement strand
ATTGGATGGCTTGTCCCAAAAGCCATCCTTGCAAAATACGACGACTTCCTACCGCGCTGAAAGGCTACAGCCTAATGTCCAGGCTCCTCCTTCATTGCCTTCTTCTCAATCATCTCTTTCGTCTTCTCCATTGACATCGCAACCTCATTCGCTTACTCCTTCAGCAGTTTGTCCATCCAATACTTCGGTGACGACGTCTTCAAAAACGGTTGAAGAGGAAGCGACACTTGCCCTCAGTCCGCCGCCCTCTCCTGCGCACGAACGGCAGCACCCTTGTGAGAGCACTGGTAGCTCCCTCAGGACCAAGACAAGAAAAAACAAGAACAAGCATAAGAATCGACAACGCACACCTGTCCTGACAAGTCCTTATTCGGGCCTCAGTCACAGTAGTAGCTCCACACTTGTTGCAGATTTGCAGCAAGAGGCTCCCTCGCTTGACAGCAATGACCAGTCGCCCGTGACTTCAACACGATCATCGATCGCCACTTTGTCGCGTCCTGTTTCTTGTGCCTCCTATTCTCCTTCATCTCCCTCTTCCTCCTCCATATCTTCCTCTTATTCTTTCTCGTCAACTTCGTTGCCTTCTCCTTTTCCTTCTTCTCCTTCTTCTCTTTCTTCTTCTTCTTCTTTTACTTCTTCTGCCTCCGCTTCTAACTTTGCTTCTGCTTCCAGCAATTCTCATCATACGACTGCTTTTGCTATTCCTACTCACGACCCTCACTCTTGTTCGCGCTCTCCTTCACGAGCGGCTCCAGCGCCTCGCAAGAGATCCCTTGAAACACCCACTCTTACTCCCTTGGATACCAAGCCTTCCCGCCTCTACCCCCCAGCATTCAACGCCAGCCGTGAATCACTTAGCTCGCTGTCCACCATGCTGAGCTCCACTGGTTCCTCCCCTACGGCTCCCACGTTTTCGGAGGCATCTACCGCTGCCTCTTCACCCATCAGTCCCACATCGAGTACCAACATTCCCTCCCCGTCTTCTTCATCCGTCCATGACCTTGCCTCCATAGAAGCCAGCCATATCTCCTCGCTCAAGGTACCTCGACCCATCCACCGCACCTACACTGCACCGCACCGACGATTGTGCCCCATCCCCTACCCGTCTTTAGCTCCTCCCCCTATGCCCCTCTTTTCCATACCCCCTCCCCCTTGCCTTCTACACCGCTTTTGATGGACAAAATCTTTGCATCCCTTACCCAACCCATCCCAAAGAGACGGGCCTGCCTTCTCTTCACATCGTTCCACTTGCCCTCTCCCTTTTGTTCAGAACGAAACAAAGCACCAGCACACCCAAACCTGTCTTTTCTCATCATCGCATCTACTGCAGGAATTATTCTATACACAATAACATCAACAATAATACTCAACTCAGATTACACAAAAGAACGATTCTCGTTCTCTCAATCCCGATGCAATCGTGTCTTTATATACTATGCTAATACTATCAACTCCATCTCCTTGAATCGAAAAAAACAAATATAAACAGAATGTTAGCGATACATTGAACCAGCTGTCTGGCAATGTCCTGGCGAGTAGCAAAAAAGAGAGCGCCGGTCTTCGCACTCTGGTCAAGAGGTGGAATGAATTGATTCGAGTCCATAGCAGCTTCCAAGAGGTATGGAACTAGCCCTCCAACTCAGCTCTCCCTCTCTTCCTTCTTTCCTTTTTTCCCATATACTGCCCTTGCCATGCCTACCCTCTCCTGCATGTGCAATTGCATGCTATCCACCCTCAGCCTTCTTTTCTATCCAATGATTCTTTAGTTTTTTGCCTCTCTGCATTTTCTCTTTCAAGCGTATCCACTTTTGGGGTACCCATGGGCACGTGTAACTTCACAATTTATGGTTTATAAATTTTTCGCGTTCTTGGCTCAATTACGGCCTATTCTTGTTTGTACCACGTTCTAAAGAGTCCATCCAACTCTCCAAAAACCCTTTATCACCGCTTTGCCGCTTTCATGAAGGCTCTTGATATGCATGATTGTGATTGTGAAGGCGTGGAGTTGGTTGAGGGTGTTGATGGTCAATGATTGCATCCATATCTCGAGTAATACAGCTTGATTGAACACACATATCATCACCCCTAATGCTCGATACCCATGCTACTCTTATAGCCTTCTATGAGAGTTCTCATTTCTCTCATCTATCCATGTTATTTTTTCTCTTGGCACACTCATCACGCTCGTATTACTGTCTTTTTCTGTCTTTCTATTCTATGTTCTCTGCTCTCTTTTATTTGGACGTCTTATGTTCTCTCTCTCCCTTTGTTGTCCCTGAAAACACAAACCCAAAAATTCCATCCGAATCTCTGTCCTCAACCTTTCTCTTCTCGACCACCATAGCGCGCTATTGTTCCTTTCTCACACATCGCTCCATAAAAGGAATCTATGGATGGGAACAGCACCTCCTTAAATGAGCGAGAGGGGAGGCTGCCTGACAGCAACTGACATATGAGAGCAGAAATGTTATAAGAGCTGGGATGTGACAAGCGAAACGGGTCCTGCGGATGGAGGGTGGACGCGTGTTTTGCTACCTCTCTTCTTTTATTTTTCTTTGGGTACTGCATAGTAAATGCAGAGAACGGAAAGCTCTCGTTTCTGAAAAAAAGAGAGAAGGGAAGCATGCGCTTTAAAGAATGAAGGGAAAGGGATGGGATTAAAAACAGACATAAAGCAGAGCATCGAAAGATCAGGGCAGGCTTGACAACACTAGATAAAAGGCATGGCTCTCGAAGCGGGATAATAATAGCCTGACTGGTCACTCGCCAGTCAAATGTGCAGACCTCTCATAATGCTCATACCATGCTACAACCCAGTGAATTTTTGAGTACATGTCTGTTAACTGTGTGGTTATGAGTGTGGAGCGAGGTGCGTTCCGTATTACCGCTATGTTCAATCCATCCACAAAGGCTCGTGTTGGACGTCTTATGCTCTTTTAGTCGCATGAAAACCACCCCCTTGAATTGTGTTCCCCTTGTATTTGGCCACGAAGATCGAGCGCCTAACTGTCCAACTCGAGGTGTCCAGGAATCCACTTCTTGTTCATTCATTCACTGGCTCACACTTTGCTAACGGGACCCACAAGTTCGTTGCTCATGGCTCATACTCTTGATGGACGTGTCGAGGGCAACGAACTACTTGATGGATGGCATACGCTCTCCACAACCACTCGGCTTTTAGTGCATCTACTCTTTTCTCGGTTCTATCGACTAATATTTTATGATGATTTTTCCCCTTTAGGATTTGAGCAAGTACGACGTCAAAGAGGCTGCCAATGCATTGAATGTTTTGGTAAGCGGAGCATTCCCCCAACATGCACCTGTCCCTACCTATTGTTACCCCCTTCTTCCACCCCTCCTACCTCCTCCCATGCTACTTCTCGAACCATAGATCGTGTGTTTACTTCCATCTCTACCGTCCCCAGTTGTCCTTTTGGATGAGTTTTACGACTCATTGAATGGACAGTATCATTAAGAGAGCATCTCATTCAAGTGACTAACCGTGGCATCTAATCTCTTCCACACACGCGTAAAAAATTACTCTTTACCTCATTCTGGGCCTTTTATTCAATTTCTCCTCTTCTTTCGTGCATGCATTCGTTGCTGCTCTTTTTTACATTCTATTTGTACAAATCGTCTTTCTTTTCGCCTTAAATCCCTCATCCATGGCATCGCTCTATCCCATGCATGCATACTCCATCCTATCATGCCCTCTCCGTTATTCCCTTCCCCCCTTATTCTCGCATTGTCATTTGGCTTCTGTCCTTCTCTCTTTCTCTCTCACCCCCTCGCTCCCGTCCTCTTCCCCTGTTGTGTCTGAAAATATCCATGATATGGGATTAGTTGGTGACCCTTGAGCCAACACTGATGGACCATGGACGCGACTTGGGCTCAGCCTTGAAGAAGTTGGTTCGCACAGATCAGGTAACGCTGGAGATCTATCACACATGATTAATAATGGGCTCAATTACCACGCCTCCAATGCAAGTACCCTGATGGAGTGGCTCCCAAACTAACACATCATCACCCTCTTTCGCTGTTGCGATGGTTACACAATGACCAATCTTCTCCTTCCCCCCTTTCCTTCCTCATTACCCTGGATCTTTTGTGGATGTATTAATACGCGTTCGTTCTATAGAAGAATGAGCATGCATTGGCAGACTGGGATGCAGCTCTCCGTCTTCCATTGGAGCATCTCCATGCGTATGACATCTGGCTCCAGGTAGGTCAATAGAAAGGCTGATTGAGCAGAGTGCATGTACGGGCTCAAAGTCAACTGTATTTCCTAACCAGGACTTGTATCTCTTTTTTCTTTTTACTCTTCTTTTGCTTTCTACTTTGCGTACTCCCTTGCCTTCTATCCACGCTACCCTACATTTACTTTCATACAATTTTATCCTTACGTCAATACTCCATTCCTCTTTTCCCTCGACGTTCTATCCTTTATCCTCTTACACATCCTAACGTAAAATGATGTACCAGCGTGTTGACCCAGCATTGACATTCTCAAAAGAACCTCGAGCACACGTTGCTGGCTTGTCGCATAGGCTCAAGCTTGTCACTGGTAGGGAGCTTCCTCTTAGTTTCTCCCTTGACTTCTCCACCATGTCCATCTAAACTCTCCCCCTTATTAGGTTATCATGCTTGATGCAACAACATGAAGGCGAATATTTCTCCCCTTACACCTCCCTTACCATGGTTCTGATTGTTGTTTTATATCGTTTTTTTAACCACATCATAGATGCCAGCCCTCATTCAAAAGGCATGCTTCGTCGCTTGAGCACGATCGCCCGCGGTGTCATGAAGCGCAGGTCGGCCGCAAATCTGAGCGGACTGGATCAACTTCCTGAAGAGCCATTGACACCGACATCACCGACAACTGTGATGTCCATGGGCTTGAACGATTCTTCAATAACAGGCTCTACGACTTTGACGACAGGAGCCAAGGCGAAGCAAAACATGTCATTTTCAGGAAAAGATGACACCAAGAGCCCATCCAACTCGTCAGAGGATACACTTGAGACGATGATGGATCCTGCGGTGGATGAAATTGCCGAACTCGCTGTCAAGCCTCGACGGAGTATCTTCCCACGTCGAAGTCTCGATAGTGCACGGCCGCTGAGCGGTTGGTTCTCCGATGCATTGTCATCTTCTAGACACAAAGAATTGGACCAACAATCGTCGGCAGCAGCAGCATTACCACCAGCACCACGCACCGCAGGAGCAGCAACAACGACAGCTTCAGGTGTACCAATCAAGCACGAGCCTTTGCCAAAGCGCTACTCTTTGTTTATCGAGCCGGACGAGAATGACACATTCTCGGTCCAGTCTTTTGTCAAGGAGCTCAAGCTTGACTCGTACCTGTTTGACGATATTGTGGTCGAGTCTCCGACACATACAGGAGCCTCGACACCTTCTCCTCCTTCACCACGACCGGCCTCAAGCCGTCTCTCAACAAAGTCTGTCAGAAACGACAATGACAGCATCTTGACGATTCCTTCCACTCATCAAAACACAGAGATGACCACTGTTAGTTATGATATCAACTTTTCCAAGGATGAGGATTACAACACTTCATCATCTGTTGACGACACCAATGAACCAGGGACGCCAACAACACCAACTGCAATGCAGACTACAACATCCACAGCGGCAGAGGCTCGGAGGACCTCGTCATTCAAGTCGACACAATCATACCGTCGCACGTCGTCGTCGTCGCAATCACACATGTCACCACGTCAGCGCCAGGGCCGGCACCAGGAATCGATCGGTGGCGTTGTGGCCTCGACGGCCAAGAATCTCGAGGCCTCACTGGCGTCGAGCTCGGGTTCGACCCTTTCCAAGGCGTCGTCGTTTGAGTCTGTGCAGACAAAGCGGTCGATGACATCTTCGATCGCACCAGCCTCGCCCGCTACAACCCTTGCATCCAACAAGGATATTGGGGAGCTCGATGTTGCGAGCCTGCCGCCACTGCCACCACCCACCTCGACCGTGACCTCACCAGTGACTTCCCCGGTTGCCGTCTCCAAGGCACTGCCGATGCAGCAGCCGTACAAGCCCAAGAGCACTGGCCAGTTGGCCCCTCTGCGACCCAAGACACCGCTTACGATCGCGACCCCAGCAGTGCCTCTGAGCCCATTGTTGTCGCCTCTGCGGTCAACCCCTTCTTCGGTGGCATCGACACCAACATCGCCGAGTTACCCGGTGGTGAGCAAGGATCTGATGGCGTTGCGTCGAGCCAACATGATGGCCAAGGCCGAGTGTCTGCAGATGCCGCGCGACATTGTGCCCAAGAATGGAGTGGATCAGCTGCGGATGACAAATGTCAAGCAGAAGGCTGAGAAGAAGCCGCCAGTGCGGTCACTGATCAGCTTTTGGGAGCAGGTGTCGGATCCTGCAGATCTTTAACTTGTTGTTGCAACAAAAAAAGAAAAAAATATTGAATCAACACATCGCATTACGGCACAACAACAAAAAAAAGTAACGGTGGGATTGGATGGGTGAAGGGAGGGGGGAGGAGTGGAGAGAAAGAGAGTAAACATCCATTCTCCCACAACACCCTCACTCCTCCTCTCATCCCCCATTTCCAGTCTGGGCGACCAAAAACAAAGTGGCGAATGACATGCAAATGCCCCCTTCCGTCTGATTTAATGTAGTTCTTTCATACCACCCATTCTCCCTCTTTCCTTCTCCCTCTCTCTCCCTCTCTCGATCCAAACATCCGGTATTGCAGTTTCCCTCTCCTCTCTCCCTTCTCCCGTTCTCTCCTTTGGCCATTCCCTTCACTCCTGCCTCCCTTTTTCATCTCCACATCAGCAAACTTCCATTCTCGTTTTTTTTTGTTCTCCAATATATACCTCGGTTCTCAAAAAACTTGTTTTCATGATGCTTTTATTCCAATCAATACTGTGTTATGCTTTCGAGAAGAAGAAGAGGAGGATCACGAGGTACTGTATGGCGCGTAAATTGTACTGTTTCCATGTAGGCTAAATGCGATGTAGTGGTTCACCTGGAAGGATGGTAAGCGCAGGAAGCTCAGGATGCGGCATGGGAGGTGTAGTTGGAGGGATAACGGCGATGTCTTGGGAAGCATCCAATGCTAGAGTTGTTGGTCGGTAGACTCTATGGACAGTGGTAGCGGTTGATGTTACATTGGCTGTGGATGGATGATTGTCAGTGCTGATTAGATGGTTTGGAAAATTCCATGAAAAGAAGGATGGCGAACGACCCTTAGTGGCTGTAGATGGACGAACAGACGATGATGGGTCTACAGGTAGATCTGTGTGCGGAAAATCAGTATTAGTAGCTGTTGACGTCGTGGTCCATGCTCCAAAGGGACTAGTGCTCATAATGGAGGCGTGGCGAGGTGTTTCAAACTTTGAGAGCGAACGGCGCATGGCTGAAAACATCTCACTTGGCGCCCGACACGTGCAGGGCTCCGCTCTAGCTACTATTTTTTCTGGCGATAGTGGAGACGAAGATGATGGTGATGATGCTATTGTGATAGCGGGGGTCGGTTTTGTCGTGTTTGATCCGCTTCGAAAGAATTCATTGATCCGTGTACTTGTACGAGAATAGCTTTGCTGAACATTGTACAAGGAGTCCAGCAAGGTAATGTTGATCGACTGCCGATGCTCATTATTAGCTTTGGTTGTTTTGTAGAGGTCAGCTACTGTATTCTGCGCACTAGTCAGCTTGAGTCGAGGTATAGTGGTTAGACGTGCTGCTGCTCCTGTCGGCTGGAATATCAAATGAGCGGAAAAAAAATGAAAAGTATCGGTTATAGATGAAGGTTATCGAAGAGGTGCCCATCATCGCCCAGGCCACGCCTTGGTTCTTTAGTGTGGTGAAATACCTCTTCTTCTTTATCTTCTTCACCTAGTCGATTTTGCCCTCCGTTTGTTGCTTTTCTCCCTGCCTTCCAACAGTCAATCAAACGTCCCCGTAGCCGATAGCATCGCCCACAAAAGATTGCATAAACAGCTGAACATGCAAAAATTATGCCTAGGAGGCAGAGGACCACAAAAACGAATCCTGGGATGCGTCCGGGAAGAGACGGTGCTGCGGTTGGAGAGGCAGTGACTGTTGACCTTGTCGCTTGTAGCGAGGGTGTAGGATCTTCAGGGGGTACAGAAGAAACGGTAGACATGATTGGATGGGTGAAAAAAATGCACAATGGTGTAAGAGGACAGAGATGCAGCTTGAGAGGAGTGACGGAATCACAGTCAAAAAGAAAAGAAAGAAAACAATCATGCTGCAACATTCCTTACTTGTTTGCTTTGATGATCGTTATAGGTGTCACATAGAGCAAAAAAGAGCGTTAGGTGGAGAGGAATCTTTGGAAATCAAAGAGATGCAGATATGTGATAGCGTGGCTTTGAAAGAAACGAATGTGCCAATGATCTGCCATCCCACACCTTTGACGAGTGTTCCAAGTACATTTTTTTTACCTCTTAGACAAGTTGTTGCATTACTACAATATTATTTATTGTCTTGAATTTTTTGGGTAAGCATGCCATACCAAACACCTATTGCAAGGAGACATCGCGTGCCTGCTGTGCTCCGCTTGTTGTCCTGCAGCGAATGTCCTGTCCGGGTGCTAAGACGTAAAACTACAGAGAAAGAAAACATGTCTAATGCAAATGAGGAGCACATCCACGCTGGACAAAGAACAATACTGTCCTCTTATTTCGTTCTTTTTTCTTGTCTCATCCATCATACACGGCGCAGAACCTCGTCTTCATTTACAACAGCAGCAACTGCAGGCGGTGGTGCAGTCGCGGTTCGGGAGGTAGCATCAGTGGTAGAAGATTGCATAGGTGAGTCTGGAGGGGCAGACGAGCTCATGCGAGGGGTAGCTGTACGACTGCTAGAAGGGGTCGAGAGCAATGCTGCACTCGAACCTCTGTTCACGCCAACGCCTGCTCCGCCAAACTGGGAAAAACGGTCCGATCGACGAGTCCTGGAAGGATCTGTGCCAGACACATTGGTGCTTGGATGCCGTTGTTCCCCATGATATGACTCCATGAGTGCATTAGATTGCAAGAGTGGTGTAGTTTCTGTTGGTATGCAAATGTCGCGCTTGCAAATGGGACACTATGTTGTGAGTCAAAAACAAAAACAAAAAAGATATCTGGTGTGAGCACATGGCGACATATAAATAAGATATGATAGGGTAGGAATCCTTTTAGTCCTACCACTTGGCCTGGCACATACAAACTTCTTCCTTGTAGTAAGCCAATTGTCAATACAGGCCACATGGTACTCGTGCCTGCAAGGTAGTACTCGGATCTCATCCTCGTCCTTGTACTCCTCAAGACAGATGACACACTCAAGCGGGTCGTTCTCTTTGACTTTTGAGGTATAAAAGACCTTGATAGGCAAGTTGCTGACAACCTCTGTCGGGGCAAGGTCTGCAAGTCGTTGCTGCCGAAGTCGAACTCGCCAAAGAAAGTACAGGAACACAATCACGAATGCAGGCGAAAACACAATGAAGATGATTACGTCCATGATGGGCCTTTTAGTGGTAAAAACAAAAGAGAGGAAAAACACATATGAGTTTACTCTTTTGATATGAAGGAAAAGGTCGCAAATGATTCGCAACTGGGTAGCCCTTACCAGTCCATTTCCTCGGGTGTCAGTTTTACGAGAAATTCCCTTCCAAGCTCGACGCTCAAATAGCGCAGCTCACGGTAGTGATGCTGAGCGATAAAAACAGAGGGTATCAAGACGTCGGACGTATCATCTATGCATGCAGTAAAAAGACATCGCAGGAAGCGGACGCACATTCCACAAATGCTTTATATTAGTTCGATACCCCCTTTTCTTTTCGTTATGGTACTGCGTCTCCTGATACACTCTCAGGCCACAACTGAAGAGTAGGTTGATGTGTACTACAAGTATTCATCATTTGCCGTGGTTATTATTTCCTGTAGAGTCCTTTAGTCGGTGCTGTAGAGAGGTCTTATGCCTATTACCAGATCCTGACATGGATATTTGTAATCAAGATTTATGAAGATTGGACAGGCGAGGGTATATCGAACTGTCGAAGTGTTTTTAGAAGACGGGAGAAGCTTACCTCGAGCGTACATGGTAACTAGGCCACCACGCTGGTTGTCACCGACAATGACGGCGCCTGCTCCGCTGGCCTGCATGTTGCGTACCTTATCGACAAAGCTGCAGTCACCTCCTCGTTCAACTAGTGCCACCCAGGATCGATCAGCGGGAGCACCAATGACTGGAGCACATGCAGACTGGTCTGCACCTTCAAAAGTTTCTACAGCGATCAGATTTAGGATGATACCATCTTCAGGAATCCTGGGCCCAAAGGCCGCCACTCTGTCCATATAAGTGTCATTTGTAGCCTGAGAAGTACGTTGTGGGGTGCCCAAAAAGAATATGCATAATAACATGATGGTGGCACCACAAAGTGATACCAGATAAGGTAAAAGCAGGGAATAGAAATGACGAGTGTCAGTCAGTCGGAGTCGAATGAGAGTCAAGAGTGCCAAGAGAAGGAGAGGACACGGTCACTCACAAGGACTATAATGGAAGCATCAATGGCTTGGAAGGAGGCAATCAGCCAGGCAGCAATGAACAGCCAATTGAGCAATAGGAGGACTGAGGCTCCTCGACAGGCCATGGGGAGTGGAGTGCAAGGCGTCTGATAGAGAAAATAGAGGTCTTTTTTGGTTGCTTGAGCTGAGCTGCTTTTGGACGAAATGAGTTTAACTGGTACAAGTCACAAGAGAAGAAAGGAAGGAAGGAAGGAAAAAGCGCGTGTTGATTGTGGATGGTGTCTCGGTGAATGAAGAAGAGGACAATGGAGCCAAATGTTACATACAGAGGAACACCCACTAAAAAAAGAGAAAACGGTGTTGTGGGTAGGGAAGAAGGCAGCAGAGAGGGAGGGGGGTATAATGAGGGAGAGGGGAAACGGAGTGAGGGAAAAAGGAAAGCGGGACAGTCGCGGGATTGATGTGAAAGATTTTGAAAGAGTGGTTTCACTCTTCCAAAGTTCACGCATGCTGTAACCCCGTTTTGAGTGAGTGGTCATTGACTTGGTTGTCCAAGCTCCAACGACAAGAAAAAAAAACCGCCGATATATACCTTGTCAACGACATGGGATGGGATGCATGAATACTACCAAACCAGGGGAAGGGAAGATACTTCCTCTTTGTCTTACTACTGTGCACCAAGAAGAGTGTAGTTCCAAAGTGGAGATGCCGATTAACAGCGATTACTCCATGTAAATTTTTTAGTTGTCCACTTTATAGTTCTTTATGCTATTACTACTGTACATCGTTTTTATCGCCTCTAATGGTATATATACAAAAGCGTCAATAGCTGTCGAAACATTCGCAGATTATATTAAACAGTAGTTTCGAACTTTTTTGGTATTCCCAGTTGCGAATATCCTCATTGGAGTTGTAAGGAACTTCAAAAGATTCTGTTTAATGTTCGCGGTGGCCTACCTTATTGGAGTATATGGAGGTAACACGTCTAGGCAGCCAAGCACCTAGTGATCTATTCCGAGCATCCTGAAAGGAATGCTTTTAAAAATGACGTCTTCTGCCTGTCTGGAAAAGGTAGGAACATCGATGCATGGCAACTTTCGAGTGTATCAGAGAATCCTATGGTCACGGCAGGTCGTGTCATATTGGAAGGATATATTTACCGTTATTTCCACACCACAAAATTGTGACGGATTTAGAACGCCAAGTGCGACATTACTCTTTCACTTGGTTCGTCCCTGCTACCAAAGTCGTTTACCCCTCATCAGTACATCACCTCTACTCGCCATAATCCTGCACTGACATCGATAATGTCTGATTCTGAGCATGAGAGACGGGGCGACAATGAGGTGGATCCCACGATGGAGGATCTGTTTGGCGCCGAACCCTCGGATGACGATGACCAGGGCTCGCGACGATCGGCCTCGCCTGACCAAACACGAGCTACTGACTCGCGTGCCGAACAGTCAGACAGCGACGAAGATCGTGGCGTAAGAGAACGCCGTCGTCGCAACCGCCGACAGCAGTTCAGCGAGGACGAGGACGAAGAGAACGACGATGGACCATCAAGCGATGCCGACAGGAGTGGACGGAGGGCAGGTCAAGACGACTCGGATCAGGAGAGACTCGATCGCAATCAGCAAGAAGCAAAGCAAGAACTCGATGATTTGTTTGGCGGAGAACCTATTAGCGAGAGTGAGGATGACAAGGGACCTTCCAGGTCTAGAAGGTAAAGAAGAAAAAAAAAAGAAAGCAGGGACTTGCAAATCGGCGCTATTACTACCAAGAAGGAATATACGAATGATTAATATTTGGTAGTGATGGCTACAAATGGCTTTGTCATACTTGGAACTGACATCAGAACGAAATCTTCACATTCATTCTATTTAGATCAGAGTCAGTCGAATCAGAAGATCGTTCCAGCAGTCGCCGGGATGAAAAGCGTCGCAAAGACAGATTTATTGATGATCTCGAGGATGAAGACATGGACATGGATGACGAGCGGTATGATAGCTCTTCACAGCGTCGAAGACAGCCAGAGGCTCGCGGTGCAGTCAAGCTGCCCAATGTACCCATGCCATGTGGCACAGACAACCACTTGTATTTGACCAGACTCCCCAACTTTTTGAACATTGACCCAAAGCCATTCGATGCAGACACTTATGATGATGACGCGGACAAGCAAGGCGATGAGTCCGAGACAGCTGATCGCATCAAGCTCAAGGTAGAAAACACTATTCGCTGGAGATACCGACCAGACAAGGACATCGATACCTCCAAGCCTATCAAGGATCGCCCTATGGAGTCCAATGCTCGTTTCGTGCGGTGGTCGGATGGATCCATGTCACTCATGCTTGGTGACGAGTTCTTCAAGGTTAATACCAATTCGCTCCAGAATCAGCATCAATTCTTGGTCGTTCACCACCCAACGGAACTGATCTTGCAGACACAGCAGGCTTTCACGGATACACTCTCATTCCAGCCACACTCCACCCAATCCGACACTCACAAGAAGCTCACAGCTGCTATTGCTGGCCGACATGTCAAATCTGTCAAGACAAAGATGGTCGCCACCCTTAGCGA
The DNA here is from genome assembly GCA_016098105.1 of Actinomortierella wolfii. Lineage (NCBI taxonomy): Eukaryota > Fungi > Mortierellomycota > Mortierellomycetes > Mortierellales > Mortierellaceae > Actinomortierella > Actinomortierella wolfii. The sequence continues at coordinate 9,276 of JAAAIY010000091.1, read as the reverse complement.
TCCTAAGGCTGCCAAGGAGGCGATTGAGCAGCGTGAAACAGAGCAGGTCCGCAACCGTCGTCAGGTCTTGAATCAGCGACTGCGACACGCACGTGCAACCGGCCTTACCGTCGGTGGTCTCGAGGAGAGTGACAACGAAGAGGATGATGCCGACTTTGAAGCCGAAGAGGAGCGCCGCCGGCAAAAGATTATGGTACTTTATACAACTCACCTTTCTTTCGAACTTATATTATTATCGTTTTGCTTGTCCCCTAATGCTATTTTACTAACTTTTTTCCTGGATGATGCTTTTCTCTACAATTCGTATGACTTCCTCCCTTACTCTTGAATAGTCTATCAAGAAGAGTGGTTCTGATAAGTACCGCTCACGCGACCGATACTACAGTGATGAGGACGACTTTATTGATGACGATGAAGAAGACGAGCGCGACTATCGGGATCGTGGGCGAAGCAGTCGTCGTTCGCGCAGCCGTAGCCGCAGTGTTAGCTCACGACGAGGTGGTGATAGTGGACGAGGAAGACGCAGTCTATCTCGAAGCTTGTCGAGAAGCCGTAGCCGATCCCCTTCACCTCGACGGGGTCGTCGCCGTTCGTACAGCCATAGTCCAAGCCGCTCACGCAGTCGCAGTGGCGATCGTCACCGTCGCCATCGCGACCGTCGGAGCCGTAGCCGTAGCCGTAGCCGAAGTGTAAGCCCTGTTCGCAAGTCTTCGCGTCGTAGTATGAGCCGTAGTCGAAGCCGATCTCCCTTGCCACAATCCTCAGCCAGAAGCCGAAGCCGTAGCCGTAGCCGAAGCCCACGAAGCGCCAGCCCACCAAGACGTCGCCGTCGCCCAGTCTCGCGCAGCCCGAGCCGTAGCCGCTCTCGGAGCCGGTCGGCGAGCCCACGGCCTTCTGCTGCTGCAGAACGCGGCAGTCGTAAGCATCGTAGTGATGATGAAGATGACGAGGATGTACGACGGACTTCAAAGGGACGGGGAGATGAAGAGATGGAGGAAGACGAAGACGAAGAGGAAGAGACATACCAGCGCCGTCCCAAGAAGAGGCGAGCAGCCCTGGCCAGCGACGATGACGATGATTAAAAGGGAAGAAAAAAAAGTTTGCCTCTTTTATTCATTCTTGTCGCCATCTTCATGTAAGGATTTTGATTACTTTGGTCTATTCTTACACACGTTCATTTTGGGGGTTGGTGAACGTCTCTTCCATGTTTTTGATTTGACAATTCGTTCTTGCGTTATTACCACACATTATCACACCGTAGTCTTCTAAATAGTAAAGCGATGCTAGTTGCGCTTTAGCTTGACTCTCATTGTTACCCATGCATTTTTTTTTTGTTTTTACTACAACATTGAGGTTCAGGTGATATGAACGAAAGAAGGAAATAACGCTCATCACCGCTTAGCAGCACAGCGTCAGATACTGGAACGATATATGGAGAGTGAATAAACTGATGAGAGATGCTGGGCATCAGAGGGAAAAAAAAAAGAAAGTATGGCCACAAAGATAGTGGATAGGGTATTTCAATCCTACGTGAGTTGTTGATAAGCAAGATGACATGACAGAAATGTATGAGCCTCGTAGCAGCCAGTCATTTCCAACCAGCTAACTGGAGGTTATAGATCAAGGTCTATTCATGTCCTCCACGTTTTCAAATCAGAAATATAACGTTTATTTTTAGTGGTAATATTATTTTGTTTTGCTAACTACCAACGACAGAGGAAAGCAGGCATATTACGCCAAAAGTTCATATTGCAATGTGAAGGCAGACCCTTGTGCACTCCTTACTTCACTAGTCTGTACCACCTAGCGACTCGCTTGGGACAGAAAAAATAACCAAGGCGAAAGCTATCCCAAAAACATAAAAGGCGGCGGTAAAGACATGATTTTTTTATATCAGCAGCACGGCGTGTATCAAGAAATGGGCCCCGCAATGACAAACCTTCTTTCTGATATTGCAACTTTGTTTCACCAGCACTGCAGCATGACATGCTCTGAAATTGGAACTGAGAGATTGGACATTGGAATGGACATGATATGTTTATAAATCAAAGGCATCTTTTACATGGTGCCCCACGTGAGAGAGACTTTTTAGCAAGAATATCAGTAAGAGGTCTGTTGTTATAGTGTGTATCCCTTTTTGGAGCTGATGTTTGGATCAATAACACTGAGAACTAACAATCATCTATTAGGGAGATGATGAATACCCAAAACGCAGCAGCGAACTTTCCATGATGAATCCTACACCAGACTCTTACGCCCTCTTTTTTGAATTATGGTCTTCAGGGAGGAGTTCTCATCCTTCCCCCCCCCGTAGACCGAGAAAAAGCAATCTTTTAGGGTTTCCAATAACGGAGGCGGAGTATGAGGCAATGGAACGATTGGGCGTTTGCTGCAACGTGTAACCCAAATCTCTCTTCTTCATACATTAAGTATCAGAAAGGGGATGATCAACCGATAATTCAACAAAAAAAATTGGGCACCAGCGGTAGCGATGGTAATACACAAAATGTTATTACTGAATAGTCATTAGAAAGGAAAGGAGAAGAGGAATCGAGACTAGCATTCATGGTTCCTCCTCCCCGCGTCTATAAAAGATATTCGTGACAGAGAAAATGAAAAACATGGCTGTAAAAATGCAGAGTAAATTGCGTGAAATATGGCATGAATATGGGCCCCTTCCTGAACAACGACGTCGGTCCAAGCTTAGTTAGGCTTTATGGCCCTGATGCTCATCATCATCGACATCCTGTTGTGTCATGGGAATGTAGGTTGGCTTCGTGTTGGCGCGCATCTCTTGATCTTTAGCCCAGGTATAGAGCGCACCACCGCCGAGAATAAGAACAATACCAGTAATTCGGCCGACAGTGATGATCTCATTAAAGACAGCGTATCCGAGGAATGTCTGCAAGCTATTGAAGAGGTGAAAACAAATTGAGCAGGAAGGTCAGGAAAGAGGCATGAATAAGCCCAGGTCTGCCACGTGGCATTTTACTTCCATAGCATCTTTGGGAGTATGGGCTTTCCCAGAGCGATAGTTGTTATATCCGTGTCGTTTGCAACTTACACTCCGCGGACTGCACCCGAAATCATATGGGTCGTAGGAGAGGTCTTTGAGATCTGAAGGAATCCAGCCAGGTTAACCAGGAAACCCAGGACACCTGTCAGGATGACACCAAAGAAGAACTGGTACAAGACAGCAGAGCCTTTCTCGTCATAATTGTCCAGGACAACTCCTGCCTCGCCACTAAACAAGATGATAGGGGTGATGGCGATGAAGGACAGCAAGTTGTTGTAGTACACAAGGTCGATCGACGAGTTGTTGACAGCAGCAAGCGATTGCTTGATGACAATGGCGTGAAGCGAGGTTGTGATCGACGAGACAATGCCAAAAAAGACGCCAAGAGAACTGACGTTGATGTCGGCTGTAACACCAGTATAGAATCCACAGAAAACAATGAAGCATGCAAAGAGCACCAGTTTAGACGACGACTGGCGGAGAAGGACATAAGCGAAGATGACGGTGAATGGCAATACCAATCCTCGCGCGACCTGGATTGAATATAGTGAAGAGCATGCAAAAAATATAAAGCCTGTGAGACGATCGATAGTCATTTGGAGCAAAGGAGGACACGAGAGCCATTTCATAAGAGCATGGGCCATGCGCAAATTACCTGATAGAAGGAGGTATCAACATAGATCAAGCAGAGGGTATTGACACCAAGACCAAGAACGTTGATAGAAATGAGAGGAATAAGGGCTTTTGCAGTGTCCATGTTAACCTGGGGTAGGCGCAAGACATTAAAGGCCTCAGTGACCTTGAGGAGCAGCACAGCGATCAGCATCTGGCACCAGAGCAGAAGCCAAGCGACAGGCATGGCATTGAGTGCATACTTGTTTGCAAGGACCATGGCGCATGTCGAGAACATGTAGAATGCCACAGTTAGTACCACCGCCTGGCGCTCTGTCAGTTTACTTTGTCCTGATGCCATTTCGTTGATGCTGGCTATATATTGAATGTAGATGAAAAAGGGGGAGGGAGGAGGAGGAGGAGCGAAAGGAATGAGAATGAATAAAAAGAGAAAAAAAAGTGATGAAAGAAAGTCTGTTTTTAGCCTTAACCAGTCACTTGGGCCTTCAGGTCGTAATTATAGCATGCAATTCAGTCGACGAGCGCAACCTCTATGCCACACACAGCCCTGTGGCACACAAGCATATCTAACCTTTGAGTCGGGGCTCTGATAGAGTTGGGCTTTTGTGGAAACAGAGGGGTAGACAGGGCAGAGGGAAGGACAGCATGGTCTCTCCATATTTGTATATCGCCCACCGTTTTCCCTCACAGTGAGATTGGTGCTCAGTTCATTCAGGGAGCGTTGAACTATGAAGGCAGGGACCAACTTATTTTTGCGAGCCATTTGTCATTTCGTGACTGCGAATCGTGTGCAACTGCAAACATTGGCATAGACAACTTTGAAAAAAAAAAGGTTGTTTGACAAGCCAGTTGGAGGAGCACTAGACATCTCTCTTCTCATCCAGTAACGACATCACAACCATGAGGCTGATTACACACAACATGCTGCAGTGCCATGTCAAGGGCTGCAATGCAAATAATTTTCCGCTCGAGCTGCAGGAAGTCGTGCTTGAGGAGCAGGAAGCTGAGCTGAACGAAGACTTTTTGCGCAATATGCTTGGCAAACTGGAGTACGAGGCCCTTGTCGCCACATGCCTCAAGGTATTTCATTAGAGCTGCCACCCTTTTTGCTTCAGGAGCACAGAGAATTGACTTGACAGTTGATAATTAATCGACCGATCTGACTTGTGTATTTTTTCAATATACCTCGTTCTAGCTTAATATCCAGGATCTGCCTCCAACGATACCCGAGGATGCCGCCTACAATGAAGAGTTTCTGAAGAAGCTGCATCACGCTATTCTTGAAGTATGATGGGGTCACGTTTGTCACTGAGGATGGCTCCGTAGGATAAGACCATTGAATCAATGTCTGAGGGCTAACGTTACTCACCATGACATTTGCTACTTGAATCAAAAATAGACACATGTCGTCTCTGGAAAGATGATCTGCCCCAACTGCCAGCACGTCTATGTCATTCGTGATGGCATTCCCAACATGCTGCTCGCCGAGCACGAAGTTTAGAAAAAGTCACTCAACAGGAATATTTTGCTTACAGCAGGATAATAGCATATTGTATACTTGCAAAATAAATGACCAAAAACAAAAGCGTACAAATGTCGCAAAGAAATATATTACAATAGGTCTAATATTACATGGAGGTATATGACACGAAAATAACAATTGAGTCTAGAAATTAGAGAGTATTGGGAACCTAGCAATTTCGCTCGTGCGGTTCCAGCCAGTCAATCTTGAGATAGTCAAAGACCTCCTTTTCAGTACGGCCAGCGACCCAGATACCTCTGTCTATTATATTACGATTTTTTCCGCGGATAACACGATCCCACAGCCCTTTGTCACTAAGATGCATGCCCCGACGGAAGGCAAGCTGCCGGATCGATCGATTGAAAACATCATTACTAAAAAGAAAACCATTGAGGTATGTTAGCTCTCTGTTTTCAAGAAAAACAATACGTGGTAGATCTCAGGTAGGCATAGACGACTTACCCAGTAAAATAGATTAGTGTACTACCCCGGTCGCGCGCTGGGACGACGAGGATATCAATGTGATGGTGTGTACGATTAGGGCCTGGGAGTTTGCATATACCCATATATTTGAAGTGCTTGTACTGGTTCTGCATATCATCTGTCCAGACTGGCAATGACAGATGATCTGTCAGAAAACCCATTTCTTCCAAACGCTCAACGATGTGGTTCATGACCGGAAAAGTCTCTGATCCGAGGTCTACCCCTGGTCTACTGATTACCATATCGACATCACCACAATCAGCAGCGCCGCGGCGATAGGATCCTGTTACCTCACACTCAATATCGGGATGAAGTTCAAGAGCCACTTTTTTGACCACATCACCAATTTCTTCTACCTCTTTACGTGGTATCCGCTTGAGCAGATCCTATGTAATAATACCCCGCAGCAGATTGAGTACAGTATATTCATCTACAAGATCATCCTAATCAACTCACCCAGTTCTTCAACCCCAAGTAACTGCTCGAAATTTACCTCATAGTGTTTGAGTCCCACTTGTTGATTCTGGGTAAGGTTCGTCAACTGGCGCACATCATCCAGCGTCCGAAGGCCTTGTTTGTACCATAGTTCGGCTTGTGCAGCGCCCACGCCGTAAATGTTACGGAAGAGATTGTCGACTCGAAGCTGCTCAGCTGAAAATTCAGATCCAAGATAATTGAGCTTTGATATACGGCCCATCGAGATGCATTCACCAATCTTTTTTGCAATCCTCGGTCCGATGCCCTGAATCCGAGCCGCCATTTCCTCTGAGGTAAGTTCGAAATCGAGGGCACGGATGGCCGTTATAGCTTTGCGATATCCTACCACCCGCCACTTGTCTTTGGATCCTTTTTGCTCAGTACGCTCATAGTAATGAAGAATCTGCTCGAGTTGTTCCAGGATGCGTCGATTATACTTGTACTCTTCTTTGCCAGTATGTGGCTCTTGGCAGCGATATTTAGCCTTTGCGCGGAACTAGGTGAGGAAATACGTTACCGTCAAGATATTTATAACAAAATAACGAAAGATAAAGTCCATGTGAGTTGGTAAAGCATGCTTAATACTCCCCTGTCGAATTTTCACAAATTTACGGAGTACAGGGTTTCTTACAGCTGCCTTTTTTCCTGCCGCAATATAATTTAACAGCGCGTCTTGCTGTTTAGATTTTGTACCCAGCACCATAGCATCGGCTTCGCTACTGCTTGGAAGCTCCTGAGCCAAGTTTTCGTCATTTTTCCGGTCAACTTCGTGTGCATGATCGCTCCTTTCTTCCCCGTGGCCTTCTCTACCATCAAAATTTTCCGTGTCCGAGGGCATATCATCCAGCGAAAGATGGTCGAGCTAAAATGGAATGTAACAATATAAGAGTTGTTATAAGTCCATAGTCAATGGGGGGTGCTCAACTTTATACCCAAAAAAGAACACATTTCAGAGAAACCGAGAAAAATATAACGCACTTCAAGTGACCCATTCCGCACTTGTTCAATGACATCCTCAAGAGACATATCGCCTGCCTCAACTTGTTCTCCATCCGATTCTTCAGTTGGTTCTGGACGAGGAGGAGAGTCTGGAGGCTTCGGAGTGTACGTTGAGCTCTTCTTTGAGCTTTTTGGTATCCTTTCTTGTGGTTTCTCTTCTTCTGGGGGTTGCTCTGGTAAGCTCTCGGGTATAAGGAAACGAGCCGTTTCAAGCGGTACTCGGAGCTATGACCGTCAAAAAAATAGTACAACCATCAGCAAGCGTAAATTTTAATTCGTTATCAATAGTTGACTGAGCAGTGTCTTTTTCTATAGGTCCATACCTCGAGTGAATCTGAAAGCCATGCACTGTTTACTACAGCAATCTTCGACTGTGCGGAGAAAATTAATTCATCAAACATGCACTATGAGCACATTTCTCCTTCGTCAGCGACATCCAAACAGATAATACTTCTTAGTATATTGTCTACTTACGTCGATATCTTCTACTTGTAATACTGCACAGACGGCACTACGCGTCTTTAAGCTAGACACAACATGAGTTGTGATATCAGGCTGAAAGGGAATAGTGAGGGGCTCTGGTTTATCACTTGCGACGCCCACTCGCTTCGGTTTTGGTTTCTTCGGAGGCCCCAACCACTCACCACCATACGTCAAAAGCCTATCCCGTAGCAACTCGTAGTACATCGAATCGATTCCAGTTGGTACAACGTACACCTTTACTCCCTGGAATCGCTGGCGCGCCCTCGTCTGAGAGTCTTTTGGGATAGTCTATCAGGGTCATGCACCAAGAGGAGGATAGAGCACAGTTCATGTGAGTACTGGAAATAAACGTCTACTATTCTAATTGGTCTCTTATAGCGGCATCCCAATGAACGTCTTACTTGTCCAGATTCCTGCTCTTCTTCCGAGTCAGAGTCGAGCTCAATGACATCTGTGGGCTGCAGATTGGGTTTTGGAGTCAAGGTTGACTCAATCTTCCGACGCCGATGAGGCTTTGGAATGGAAGTTATCATGGAGTTGGTAGCACTATTAAATGTGGGACTCTTGTCACGTTTCGTAGACGGAGGAATCGGTTTACGCCGCGAGCCAATGCTGTTTGCCACAGTTTTTGGAGGTGCTTTAACTTTATGATGACTGTCAGTTGATGGCGCTGACAAGTGTGAAGCTGTGGGCAGTTTTGGTTGTACATGTGAGTGAGAGGCTTTGGTAACAGGGCTCGTAGGTTGAGTTGAATCCGACGAGTCTGAGAGATCAAAGTGAACAACCTTGGTCCTTTTTTGGTTGACGGGTTCAGATGTCACTAGGTTTTCACTGTGAGATGAATGTTGCGGTCCTTCAGTAGGCACAGTACCATCAAGCTCTGGTGGTTGAGGCTGAAACTGTGGCAGAGTGATATTCTGTTGCTCTTGCTCTTCAGTCGATGTATCTTGATCAAGGTCAGAGGATAACGCCGTAGGAGGATGTTCTGACAACACTTCAGAGCGACGCTTCTTTCCGACTGACAAGATGCCTTGAGTAGGTTCAACAGATGATATGTTTGGCAGGAGAACGCCACTGCCACTATGTGGGAGGTCGGTGGTTATCACTTCGAAGTCAGTAAAAAAAAAGTCCTTTTTGTCGATAGTCCTAGTCTCTTGGGACTGTTTTGCAGCAGCATCCTCTTGTTGTTGCTGCGTTTTTGGAATGGTGGTGTTGCGATGGTCATTCATGTAGAAAATTGGCAAACGATGGGAAGGCACATTGGTGGCACTCAGGGTTAAAAGAAAGTGTCAAACCTATCTCGGTCTCTCCACCCTGCAGTCACACAATCGCGAGGGTGTCCTTATGTTCAGACCATTTTCAGAGGCCAAAATTGTAACAAAAACATTTGTGATTCCCATACTGTCATCATCTCCACTAATCACTGACAGCCTCATGGCTGCCACACCCGCCAGGACACTCCTTGAAAGAGCATTGCAGGCCAATTCATGCGATTTTAATCCTTCTACAACAGCATTTACTGACAATAAAGTGGAGACTAGTCATTTGAGCACTTAGAAAACTGGTATGTGCCCTTGCACTATTTGAAATAATCGCTGTTACCTGCTCTCCTTCGCGTCTCTGACTGTGGCACTTCGCTTAAATAGGCTAACGCGTTTTCCGA
>JAAAIY010000090.1:87784-106245 GCA_016098105.1 Actinomortierella wolfii | reverse complement strand
TTTTTGGAGCTCCGACCAGGCGGCAAGCACCTTGTCCCGAGGCATCCTCGTCGGCATGTCCACGAATGTCTTGCTGTCTGTGAACAGATCGCCAAGTTGCACGGCTTTGAGCAAATCACCGTAACAGTAGATGGGCGAGTCGCATTGTGGCCACACTGTAGGCAATGCCGAGGGATCGTTGTCGCGGGGTTTGGCGAACGCGCCTGCTACCAGCAAGGCAGCGCTAATAATTGAAAATGTCGAACGCATTGGTTCTGCGAGCGAGCAATGGGCTTGTAACAAAAAGTCGCCTTGACGGAGGCGGGGTAATATGAAGAAGGGATGTGAGATAGGGACTAAGAAACAGAAGCCCAGTATATGAAGGGGGTTAAGGAGAGTCGAATGGACGATCTGACTGAACAGAACGTGCTTGTTGAAACCGAGAAAAGAAAAGATTCAGGACAATGATGAGAAACAATTTTTTGTAAAGAAAATCCATGGGCTACTTATAATGGGATGGAGGCATAACCAGTAGTACATGAAACACGCCGCCAATGACACAGCTATATCCATGCCGTTACCGTTTCTCAGGATGTGCATAAACAACAACAGCCTGTTTGGCAAGAGTGGAGAAAGAAGAGTAGGAGTACAAAGGAGGGGGGCACAACGGCGATGGGCTCCTATCCCATTGGGAAGGAGAAAGACGCTACTGCAACACGTCTGAATGTCTACTTGCATTTTTTAGGTACATTTTTCCTATCAAAGGACGAGAGATAGGGTAATTTACTCCAACGGTACTTGTCTGTACCCCAGACATTCCTCTTTTTAGCCACGGACCAAAATTTTTTGGACCCTTTGAACGTATGCTGATAACGAAAAAAGGTACTCTGTCTTGGAAAAAGGTACTCTTTCTCCAAAAAGTACACTGACTCAAGGCTATAGATAATGCAGAGACTTGAGCCTAGACAGCGAGTACCCTGAATTCATTCTGCAAAGGCACAACGGGCACGCAATCCTCGATATTGACAAAGCGACCGATTGGTGAGACTCCATTTCCCCCACATTCTTGGAGTAGAAAAGAAACCTGGTAAAAAAAATTGACTCAGGTAGATTTAGACTACACGGTTTTGAGTGTATATCGTCGATTAAAGTATTATTATTTTGCTAGGAAGACTAGGAAACTAGGAAATCATATCTTTTTGGTCGCGTGATAAGCGTAACGTGTAGTAAGCATTCTATTGATCGCATTATACGACAACACCACCGCGGGCTCGACGACGACGGCCATAGCAACACCGCATAAAGACCCATGCAATGATAAATATGATGAGGAAGACGAGGAACAGGTGCTTCAGTCCCGAGGTCTGGACATGAATAACGTCGGTGAGGGCCAGGATGTAGAGAATGAGCAAGATAACTCCGACAATAATGAGACCATCCCATGCAACCAATTCTACAAAGAAACAGTATATTAAGGTATACCAACGAAAGGTTAGTACCGATGTATTTCAGACGTATGTTGTGTGGAGAGGACATCAGCCATGGGGTGCTTGTCATTATGCCTATAACGTAGGTAGACCTTACCGATAGTACCGCACATGATGAAGCTTGTAAAATTATTATGTGTATGAGAGGCAGAGAGTTGAATGTGTAAGAGGTGTAACGAAAAAAAAGCGAGTGGTGGATTTTTTTGATGAAAAACTCTTCTTTGAAAACTCCTCTGCTTATATAGCTTCCATCACGCCAAGCGATGCAATAGTTAGAATAGCTGTGGAATGTTCGGTATGGGTCGAAAAAAGTCGTGTGCCATTGTTGGTCTGTAGTAATCATGACCCAATTTCCCTTGGCAGGCGCCAATAAGAGCGGGTAGCAATGCGGTCATGGTGAGGAGAGAATGTCTGAGGATGTTTTTCCAGTCGATGAGATCAGTTGTGATTTTTTTAGGTATTTTGTCCAGCTGGCCATTGACTCTCTTCCCATTTTAGGCCACATGGAATAACGTTGATGTCCCTCCAGATTGAGCTATTTTCCCCTCTCTCTGCCGTTTTTTATTTTTCTTACTTTTTTTTGCCAAGTACTTTCATGTCGTCAAGGCATTAAGAGTGGGGGTGGCGGCGCCAGAAACCGAGTAACATTGTCACTTGCTCCAATAGTTTATCTACACCACAATGACGTGCCTGTCATCGAAACAACGGTGTGTCAACAATTACATTGGTCATGGTGGAGTACACTTGAAGAAAACCCATTCATTCACCATTAGAAAATTAAGCAACTACAAAATACACAGATATGTCATCCTACAAATGCTTGAGTTCAGCCTTGTCGCCCTTCTCAGCCTCCTCCATCTCAGCGGCAACTTTAGCTGCCATCTTGCTGTCCGCCTGACGGACACCCTCGACTGCCTTCTTCTCCTCCTCATCTGGATTGTCTTTAGGCAGCAAAAGATTCAGGGTCATGGCAATCAGAGTGCCGAGGCAGAAACCTGTCGACAGGATGATGTTGGCGGAGTCAACAAGGCTGGACACAACCGACGATGTGCCATTGTAAGTGATAAAGTGGTTCAGGGCATTTGGGATCAAAGAAACACCAAGGCCGAGTGAGATGGCGCTCGAGACAATGAATCGATCGCGACGGGACCACCTGAGGTAAGCCAAGATGCGGATACCGCTTGCTGCGACGTTGGCGAAAAGGAAGGTTGTCATGCCACCGAGGGCCGACTCGGGGATCATCAAGAAGAGTGCGCCAAACTTGGCAAAGATACCCATCAAGATCAGGAAAGCACAGCACATGTAGCCTGCTGACTGATTGGCGCAACGCGTCAGGGCAATAATACCATTGTTCTGGGCAAACAGCGACATGGGCGAGTTGGTCATCACCGCTGACAAGAGACCAGCCAGACCATCAGCCAAGACACCACCTTGCACGCGCGACTCGAATTCACGGCCCTCGACAGCCACACGGGAGACTTCGCACGAGGCTGTGAGATCACCAATAGCTTCGACCATGGTGAGGACATAGGTAATTAGTAATGGAATGATTGCCGGTGCATAGATCGACAGCGGGAACGTGCTAAAGTTCTTAACCCAGAGGAAGGTGACAGTTGGTGCCGCGTCTAAAGTTGACGAGTCGGTATAGCCGGCAGCAGCGGACACGATCAAGCCAACAACAAGACCAATAACAACCTGAGCATTGCGCATAAAGGGCGAGCCAAAGAACTCGACAAACATGATGGTCATGAAGACAAGGAAACCGAGACCAATCCACTGAGGCGAACCCCAAGGTGCCGCATTGGGAGCGCCGACGTTGGGGCAAACTGAGAAGAATCCCTCTTTGGGCATGGCTGAGCAAGGGCCGCTGCTACCACCCCACGACAACAGACCTGCACCGATGAGCTTGGCTCCGATCAAAAAGACAGTAACACCTGTGACAACAGGAGGGAACAACTTCTTCATAACACGGGGAGGGAGGAACGACAGGACGATCTCGATCAGAGAGCATAACATGCATGTACCGAGGAATGCTCCCCATGCCTGAGGGCAAGGGTCCTGGACAAGAGTGTTGCCCTCCATATGTGAGGGGCACTCACCTGTTGTGTACATGCGAGTCACCATGGCCTAAATATTGGCAAACATCACTTTGTGTGAGCATATTTGCTATAAGAGTATGTGGATAGGCTAGAAAATTTTTCATCCTAGAAAAAAATGCCATACCTGAAGAACAGGGACAAAGTTGAAACTGGTACCAACGACCGAAAGCAAGCCAGCACCGAGGTAATACCGGGAGCCAAAGAGACGGAATCGAGTGATTTGCACAACCGACAAAATACCGGAAGAAATAAGAGAAGCCGAGAGCATGTACGAGCGGGTCTCTGGATCAAGGTTCATGTTGCCCGTTCCAGCACCCGACATGATGAGCACTGGTGTCACAACACCAGCAATCATTGCAAGAGCATGCTGAAAGCCTGTTGTTTTCAAGTTCACAGAAAGTCAAAAGCATAAACTATTCGTTTAGTCATGAGCTTGTCGAGCACAAAAAGAGTAAACAAACATATAGTTCGCACATGGCTTGCGGAAAGCCAATCAAGGTAACAAAAAAGAAAAAATTTACCCATGACAATGGCCAGAAGGATTGGCAACTTGGTCTTCAAACCGAAGAAGGGTGGTTGGCGGGTGGTCTTGCGAGGCAGACAAGGGATCGTGGGCATGCACAAGAAGCCATAATCATAATCGCCCAGCCAGCCATCGCGAGAGAAAAGGTCGTGCTTCAGATCCTGAAACGAGGGAAATCCACCAACAGTGTGGGACAGATCGATGTCATCATCGTCAACTGGCTTGAATCGGTCCTGGATAGTGCTGGTCGAACGGTCTTGCGAACCTTCAGGACGGATTTCGTAGACAGGGGTTGGGACCCGCTCAGGAGGAACATTCGTGGGTGCGCTCATTTTCTTAAAGAGCAAGGGTGAATGAGATAAAATAAAACGAGGTGGTATCTCAAAGGGAGACAGCTGATGGTACAATTACTACTACAAAGGAAATGAGAGGATGTGGGGTATCTGGATATCAGGGTTTGCAGGGAGTACACAAGGTGTGGCGTGAAAGTAAAGATGTAGAGGTGGTGTTGCTTGTTCAGCTTGTAATCCAACGATCGAACAGGTGCTGAGGGAGCCTTAGGATTCCGTTCAAGTGGAAGAGCAAGCTTGTTGCAGATTGGGGAGTTGCGTTGGTCCGCCTTGGGAGGAAGGGGAAGAGGATAGACAAGGCAAATGTGAGGAAGAAAACAACAAAACCAGCCAGATGGGAAAGGGGGGTGGTTGGCGGGTATTTATCCTTCGGAGGAAGAGGCGCAAGTTTTTTCTTTATTGTTTTTTTTTTCTCCTTGGTTTCTGCCCTCTCAGGTCCCTCTTTCCAAAGTACAGTTACTCCGCACAAAAACCTCAACCTCATTTCCTTTTTGGAACTTGCCCGTCTAATCAAAGACTTCTGCTTAGGAATTGAAGGAACCAGTCTGAGATGCTCAAAGGTGGCGGAGTTGCAAGGCAATGATAAGAAACTCACTCTTTTGCGTGAAGCTGAGCCCAGAGACCTTGATCCCTCATACGTGTATGCGTGCCAAATGACTATCAGGAACGAATCTCGACAATAGGATGAGGAAAGGCACAAGAAAGGAACATTGGTTGTCCTCATAGTCAATGGTGTACTATCCCCTAAGAAAAGTAAACCTTGTTTTCGTTGCGTCTTTCCTATCGCGTCGTCTCTTCCACGTTGAATAGGCATTGTCAGAACGGATCTTTCCGATTTAACATGACTTTACAGCAATTTTTTCTGTTATGGTTAAAGATTCATTCGCCATTTCCTCATGGGTCATGGGTATCAAAACAACCGTTAAAAAATGGGTCCTCTGTTGATTTTTGTTCATGCTCACCCGATACCCCGGATTGTCAGACACACAGACCCTATTTCGCAGAGCAAAAGTTTGTTACCTCTACCCCACACTACACATTTTTGCCAACCCCACAGACACAACACGCTCCCGCATCCACCTTTTTCTCCTTCACTGAAGAAAGTTTCCGACGCGGTATCCCATATGATCTTGCGTACAACTTTTCTTGGTGTAAAGTTTTATCCCTCAGCCTTCTTTCCCTAGCCACAACCGTTAAGCAAACGGAGCACAAAGGCCACCTTGGGACTCCCCGCTCTTCACTTTGCAGGAAAAGTGGGTGAGTTGATACTAAATTTTTATTTTGCTTAATAGAGTATGTTCTTTTCTCCTTCTTCTTCTTTCGAATCCTATTTCTAAAAACCTGGCGTCGATATGTTGCACTACAACTTCGCCTTGCCTTGGTATGGTCCAACCTGCCCGTCGATGATTGGCTTGAGATATTCCTTGTAGCCCCAAATGACACCATTCTTGTCCGTCAGGTCCTTGTTGAGTGGCTCGTTTTCGGTCATGGCTGCTAGTCGTGCATAGGCACGGCCATCATACGATCCCAGAGCCGAGTTCAAAAACTTGTCCGAGAATCCAAAGCAATCAGTGAAGCCAATAGCGTTCGCGCGGACTTCCTTGAGACTGTCCTTGAGGGCCTGTCGTACCCACGCCGCCTGTTCAGGAGACATGTAGCCGTCCTCCAAGAATTCTGCCAGCTCTGTCTCCATCGTCCAGAAGACATGGAGGTAAAAGAGTGAACGGACCGCCGCCAGCAGTGCATGCTCCTGCTGCGTCTGAGGATTGTTGTTGTACCGCTTCTCAAGTCCACTGTAAAAGTTCTCAATCAGAATGAGTTGTACATGGGCCTTGGACAGGCGCATGCACTCGAGATTAAGATCCGACCAGCCACTGACCTGTTTCTCAGCCTCGGCAAGCTCGTAGATTAGACGGGCAGCACGATGCTGGAATGCTTGGATGATGATCTCCGGATGGTACAAGTCCTTGATTGTCAGAGCCTGGCAGCGCTGGTTGACAAACAGGTTGTGCAACGTCAACTGCGAAATATATCTGGAAGGAGCAGATAAGTGAGTCTTTGGATTGCGGAGCAGGTCCTTGTAGAGCTTAAGTAGATAGCGTGACACTTGTTGCTGTTTTATGGTATGGAGGATGCGGCGTAGGAGCGATAAAACAGCGTATATGTGAGCGATGGCCTCGAGTTAGACGAAGACATACAAACTATTAAACGGAATATATTTGTTACCAAAAGTTACTTACTGTTAACAGCGCATTCTCGCCTTCATAAGTGACAGTGGCAAGGAACTGACGGTGGAAGTCGATCATACCACTGAAGAGCGAGAATCCGTGGCCACCCATACACCTGCGGGCTTCCTCAATGCCATCGGCGCCGAGTTTGGTGCAGTACGATTTCAAGCCTGAAGAGTATACATGTACATCCTTGAGCAGCGAAGTATCACCCTTCGAAATATCGGCGCTATACTGAGCGTACATTTCATTCATCCAATAGCCCGAGAATATAGTGGCAAACGCGTGAGAAATCAAAGGTAGGACACGATACTGGACAGAAGGATAATCCAGGACTTGAGTCTCCAGACCTGTGCTAAGCTGCACGTTGCCTTGACGACGGACAGCGCAGTATCTTGTTGCAATCGTGGCACCTGTATAGATGATCCGTGGAGAAGCAAAGACGTGAACAACAGAGTGGGATCCAAAAGGCATGAATTTTCAACTGGCTTTTCGTCGTATCGGTATCTTACCTCGAGCCATGGAAAGAGCAGAGTGGTTAATAAGACTTGATCTAACGGCCGTCATACCACCATAGGCGAGCTTGGGATGAGGAGGTTTTGAGTAGACTCCTTCACGCGATACTTTTGAGAACCTCATTAGCATCTATAACATGAAGATACGAACCGACATCAAAACATGACAACTTTTAATAATCGGAAGAGATAAAATGTTTTGGCATCCATATGTGCTAAGAAAGCAAAAACCTACATTTTCTCGCGGGATGCGCACGTTGTCGAAGCGAGCATAACCATTGTCCATAGAAATGGCGCCTTGTTTTGGGCCCTGATCCTTGATCACGACACCAGGCAGAAGAGTGTGATCGTGGAGCGATCGGATGGGGACCAAGAAAGGATGGGCGCCATAGTCCTTACCGTTTATGATAAGCTTAGCCTGTACAATTGCATGGTTGGCCATCTTGCCCATGGTACCGATCCAAAACTTGGCAGATGACGGTGTTGGCGAGTGGATAATCCACTGGTCGCGCTCAATATCAAGCGTGGCAGTGGTTTCAAGATTAGACAAGTTGGAACCGTGTCCCAACTCTGTCTGGGCGTAACAACCAATGTAGTGATAGTTCTCGGCATGGGGTAGCCACTTTTGAAGTTGCTCGTCACTCGCCTGCGAGCGAAGAACAGGCAGGAACATGGACTCGTGGAGATGGACAGGGATGTAATCGTCAATGTAGACTTTGAAGTACGCGCTCTCCTCGGGGGTCAGGCCGTGTTTATTGCGGAGCTCGACATATCGCTTGACCATGGGCAACGCTCGTTGAAAGCGCTATAGAAACGAAGGGAGTTATGGTGCGCGACCACGCACCACAATACATGTCAGGAGAATTCTTTTTTTTGGGGGGGGGGAGGACACAAAAAATTCTTTGTGCTCTTTACTGCATACAAACCTCGGTTCGTCCGAGAAAGTATCGGTCGTCGCGGTCGAAGACAGGGTCGCTGTCGACCATGGCCTCTATAGCCTTGAGGCGCTTCATTTTTTCTTCACCGCCATAAAAGAGTGGTGTTAAGACAGTCGGGTCAAACGTGCATTTCGCACGTTCCGCCATGATGTCGACATGCTGTTGGTCGATGGTGGACGACATTGTTACTTTATTGAGATGAACTGGAACGTGAAGGGAATGAAGAAGGGGCGAGGTAAGAGATAAGGTAGAGGGGAAATGTCCGAAGGTCGTATTATATATGAGGAGTTGGGTGAAAGCAGAGTACTATAAGGGCTGGAAGATAGTTTAAGCAGGCAAGTGTGAAGGAGTAAAGGAAAGGTGGAGAATTGGAGAAACGGAAGTAGGTTAAAAGGAGAGTTGCCCATGGGCCAACCGGTGTGGAGGAGAACATTGAGCGTCGTGGAAAATCTTTAACCTTACGGTCAAAGTGCCGATTGGGGATGTCTGTTTAGTTAAAGTCTTAGCATACTCACTGGCCACAGACAACCCATTCCTCGTTGTGAAAGCAAAAAATTTCTGCCGTCCTTCTTCAACGGAGTGAGAATTGGTGTCAGGACACATCGCTCTCGATCCTTTCAAGCGTTGGTGAGGGGTATATTTATTTGATATCCGTAGGGCGACGCGACACCGTGGGCCGCGTCTACCGTAGAGAATGATGGGTGTGATAACGATGGTGCCATTAAGCTGATCTATGCTGTGATCCATCAAGAACAGCTTCTGCGACGATGTGAATGTTGTTGGTTGCCGGTACCCGCTTAGCAGCGACCTTTCCAACCCGTACATGACTTGATGTCCAAGGACTTGCTTCGCGGAGATGAGACTGCGCTCCAGCCAGATTGGACTCGGTGGCAAAAGACAATACCCTCGTCTCGGATGTTGGTGCAGCAAGGGTGGAGGCCTGTTCGGTGACCACGAGCTCAATAGCCTGCCATTCGATTGGATCATCTTTGTTCAGAACAATAACCAGGCTGCTATCTGTCAGAGTGTATCTGAAAGATTCGATCTGCACCGCTGTGTCACCATCCTGTTCCAACAGTGGTCGAATGGTGCAATTGAAAGTGATGTTGCTTGACGACTCGGTGTCGGCAAAGTTGGGAATGGCGAATGTCAACGAAAGCGAATGCAGATGATCATTCAGCAGTAGCTCGAGTGAATCAGGAAAGATGCGAGGCTGAGAAATGGCCAGCACGATGCATGCTTGTGTTTGTTGAATCTGGACGGGCCACATTATAGTTCCACGTTGAAGTATACAAGCGGGAAATTTTCACTTTCATGCTCTCTTTGGCTTGGCACCAACCTCTCTTCGGCCTTGGCGTTGTTCCAGCCCTTTAATAGTGTGAACTTGACACAGCGTCCCGTCTGCACTTCTCCCGTCTCCGCAATACGTCTCTTTTCTCATTCTCTTCCTCTTTCCATTCTTTCATTGTTCATTACCGATGGACACCCTAACATATCCACAACATTATGAATCTTCCTCTTCACTCCCTTTCCCTCTCTACGACAACCAAAACCAAGGCCGGAGGTGGGCTTTATGGGTGATCTGTGCTTTGCTAGCCCTTGCAGGCTATGCTGCACGCGACTACCCAGAATGGCGAGCCAAGCAGATGGCCACAGTACACACTCCACACAGTACTGGCACCTCCATGACTGCCAATACCACAACGGCTACCAACAGCAGCAACGATCCTGCACCAGAGTCTGCCACAGAAGACAGCAATAACCAGTCTTGGCCCTCCAAGTTTTCGCCCCGATGGATTCCCTTCATGCCTTTTGCTCTTGTCTACCTGCTAGCAAAGGTGGCATGGTCTTTCTTCCGCTGGTTTGTCCTTCACTCGATTTGGTTTATTGAGCGGTTTGGCATCCACCTCGCTCTTGCCATAGAAAAGACTGCCACATTTGCAGTTCATCAAGGCCCTAATATCGTTCGCCGTTATATAATTTACCCTGTTCAGAGCGCCACCAACTTTGTTTGGCAGACCATTGTTGTTGAATGGTGCCGGCCGAAGTTCGAACACGTTGTTCTGCCTGCGGTTATACACACCTATTCCGTTGTCGAGCAGGCCACCATCAAGCACTATCACTCCTTGTCTGCAATTATTACTCGCTGGGCTGACCCTGCCATGCAAATGATGACGTGGGTGATTATTGAGCTAGTGTATCAGCCCATCACGTCAATTGCCAGTCGTCTTGCTATTGTGGGCCGCACCTTTCTGCACACGGCCAATATCTATCTCCAGGAGCTTGCCAAAGACGTCGCAGATTTGCTTCGCTTTGTCCAGTGGGCTGCCCTATGGATCTGGAACAAGGTTCTTTGCCCCCTTGGTGCACGCCTTGGACGATTTGCTACCAACCTGGCTTCTGTGCTCTGGACAGCATTCTTAAAGGTTGTTCTCTGGATATATTGCTCATTCCTGCTACCGTCATGGAATGCTATGCGTCGCGCTATTGCCATTATTCGATCGCACCCAACGCTCCTGGCTGGCATACAAGCACTGTCAGCGAAGGTGCAAGCAAAGGCAGCCAAGACTTTGCAAAGGATCGAGGAGGTCAATTGGCTTCTCCTGCTCGAGTCTGTGCTTATAAAGCTCGGTAATTTCCTGTACCATGCTGTGACACAGGGGTTGACACTGCTGAGCCGCGCATTGTCCTACTTCTTTGTCGAAATGGTCCCGAATGCTTATCAGGATTTACTAAACGCCATCGATTTTATGCGGCCGATTGTCGAATGGGTGGTGCTCAAGGTACTTGCAGTTGTCCGTCCTTGCTGGCAGGCTACTGTGTGGTTAGCCAAGTGGATCGCTAGTAGCGCTGGCCCTTGCTTCGCATTCCTAGACAGGACAGTATTGGCGCCTGTTGGGAAGGCATGGCAGTCATACATTCAACCAGGTTTGACGATCGCCATCGCCAAGACCATTCAGATGGCTGTAGCCAGTGTCAAGGTCATCCATCAAGCAGTCCCCATACTCGCGTCGGTGTTGGCGCCATTGTGTAAAGTCGTTGTCGAAATCTCCGATGCGCTCTCACGACTGGCCGCTGAGTTGGGCCGCGTTCTGCTAAATCTTACCGGCGAGTTTGGTGTCAAGGTGCACAAGACATTCCAGGAAATGGCTCCACAATTCGAAGCTGCAAAGCAGTATTTGAGTCACGTCCTTGACGATATGGTTGTCTGGGCTAACGACGCTATGGTTGACTGGGTGAAGAAAGAGAAACGCGATTAAACAACGACACCGATAACTACAGTTACATACAAAACACACTCAAGTGCTCTTGGGCACAATGTATATAGTCTCAAAATCATCTGCTCTTTTGTACCAATAACAACAAACGACTTGCAATATCAAGAATTCCTGTGAATGCTATAGTCGCGTGGTGTCGGTGCCTGTCTGCTTCGCATAGGCTTTCAAAATAAGTGACACAGATTGTGTGGAGATGAGAAACCGATCCGCCCGTGACCAATCAATCATCCATTGGACGTACAGTTTGAGCACTTCTTCTACAGAGAAAAAAGAGCAAAGGTTGTCTTCCCAGGCCGGATAAACAGGGCCATTCCATGAACGACTGTAAAAGTGCGATGTCTACAGAGAGATGGGAAACATGAGAAAGGGAAAGAGAGGGTGTGGTATTGGAACCACCGGAGGCGAATCATCCTAACCACGAGGTCTAAAATTTGCATGTGCGCTAACAACGGAACCATCATTTTCTTGCCTACCCAAATACTCAAAGCAGACCCTGTCACCGACTTAGCAGTCCGTCCAATGATTTTGACGGCCGAGAGCTTCCATTGCTCCCTTCCCCCCTCCCTTTCCTTTCCTGAATGAAATGTCCTTTTGCTTATTATCCCACAGCATGTACTCTCCTGACAGCCCCCTCGTCAACATGGATTTTTGGTTGCACAAAGACCTACTGATAGGCTTTGCAATGAATGAACTTCGCACGGAGGATTGACCAAAAGTGGAAGCAGCACGCACCGGCCCACCTCCATCACGTTAACGACAGTTGTGTATAAAGGGCCGCCTGTGTTCACCGAGACTGTACCTATCCCCGCCATTTTTTGCGAATCTTTCTTTTTCTCCACACTTCTTTCTTTCTCCGACAACACTTTTATTTTTTTTCTTCTACACACACACACTCCCCTCTCTCCTTACTTTATAACTAACAATCATGGTCGCTGCTAATGCCTCTGCCGCTGCTGTCAACCGTGACAGCTTGACTGTCATCGACAACCGAACGGGCAAGACGTTCAACATCCCCATCACAAACAACTCTATTCCCGCTACGGCCTTCAAAGCCATGAAGACTGAAAAGTCCGAGGGCCGTGAAGAGGACGAGTCCACGCGCGGACTTCGAGTTTATGATCCTTCATACCAGGTACTATAAAGCTGAGAGATGTTGATGTTGGCATCGCTTCCAGTAAGCATTACTTTGGCAGAAGGTATATAAGCTTGCATGATTCTAACATCTCATGTCGACACCTTTTTCATGTTGTTAGAACACTGCGGTCTGTCGATCAAAGATCAGCTACATTGATGGTGACAACGGTATCCTGCGGTACCGTGGTTACCCCATCGAAGAGCTGGCTGAGAAGTCGTCTTTTCTTGAAGTTGCCTTCCTTCTCATCTATGGCGAGCTGCCAAACAAGGTACGCTATTTTCACGCTCACCATGAGATCAAACTGCGCACTCAAATGCTGATCGCATCGCACAGCTGATTCACATGAGAAGAGAGTAAGAACAATAATTAATATTAGACCGTTACGTGATGTCAAACCCCTTTATTCGCCATTCTTTGGATTTCCATGTGGCTCTGGAAACATCATGGATATTTTTTTTTCCAAAACACCAGGTTCAGTTCAAGCAGTTTGAGCATGAGGTGCTGCACCACACCTTTGTGCACACCAATGCAAGCCAGTTGATGAAGTCTTTCAATTACGATGCACACCCAATGGGCATGTTTGTCTCGTACGTAATCTTGACCTTTCATAGAACGAAGAAGAGTAAGATTCCCTTTTCTCTCCTATACGTGCAACTATCTAACGTTAAACGTTTTTTTTCTCACGACATTGTGTGGTTATCGCAGAGGCATTGCTGCTCTCTCGACTTTCCATCCCGAGGCCAACCCGGCCCTTGTTGGCTCTGATCTGTACACACGCGATGACCGAGTTATGAACAAGCAGATTTTCCGTCTGTTGGGCAAAGCTCCCACCATTGCTGCGTAGGTGTCATTTTAATTTTTGTATTTTTGGAGGGAATCGGAGGCGAGGTACAAGCTATTACCCAACAGTTGTTTACCAGCCCCAAAACAATCTTTATTCTTTCTCTCACGCTTCCTTAATACCCCTTCCGTTGCCTTTCCCCTATGCCCGCGATCTCACTGTTCGTGATGAACACAATAATAGAATGTCCTACCGTCACCGCATTGGACGCGAGTTCAACCATCCCGTTGCCAACCTTGGCTACACGGGCAATTTCCTCCAGATGATGGATCGTCTTACCGAAGCAAACTATGTTCCCCATCCCAAGCTGGTCAAGGCCCTGGACATTCTTTTTATTCTCCATGTAAGTTTTGGGTGATATTCTATCAATTTTCTCTCCCTCTTTGGTTGTATGCTACAAAGGGATAGGAAGAATGAGTAGAGAATGACCCAATAGAATAATGTCACCCACGGACACCTAAAATTTTGGTTAAACTTTATTGCTCCCAACATTTCGCCATGGCCCTCCCTTTTAGTTCATTCTCGCTAACTTTCCCTATCAATCTTTATTTTTTTCTCACCTGTTTGACGATGACTCGACAATAATGTTGTTATAGGCTGATCATGAGATTAACTGCAGTACAGCTGCCATGAGGTAAGTTTACCCTATTAGTTACTTTGCATCTACGCCTTTTTGCCGAGCTGTTGTTGTTGTTGTGTACCTACAAGTACATCCAATGGGAACCAAAAATGACTCTTCCCTAGTTGCTAGTTTTTCACTCACATCTAAAATTTCATCACGCCATCTAGACATGTGTCGAGTTCGCTGGTCGATCCTTACAGTGCCGTCTCATCAGCGGCTGCCTCGCTGTACGGTAACCTTCACGGTGGTGCTAATGCTGCCGTGATCAAGATGCTGGAGGAGATTGGTACTGTGGACCGCGTGCCCGAATTTATCCAGCGTGTCAAGAACAAGGAGACAAAGCTGTTTGGCTTTGGTCACCGCATCTACAAGTCATACGATCCTCGCAGCAAGATCATCAAGAAAGTTGCTTATGAGGTATGTTCTTGTACATTTTGCTTTTTTTTTGGAACCTGATGGTACTGTCGGAACATGCGCGCTAATCAATCTTTTCTTCTCCTTTCCTCATCCACCGTAATCAACCACACTAAATATAAAGGTCTTTGAGGTGTGTGGCCGTGAAGAGCTGATCGATGTGGCCGTGGCACTGGAAGAGGCGTCACTCAAGGACGAGTACTTTATCAAGCGCCGGCTCTACCCGAACGTGGACTTTTTCTCGGGATTGATCTATAAGGCGATGGGTTTCCCGACCGACTTTTTCCCAGTATTGTTTGCGATCCCTCGTGTGGCTGGTTGGCTGGCCCACTGGCGTGAGGGCCTTCACGACAGTGCCCAAAAGATCTGGCGTCCTCGTCAGTTGTACGTGGGCGAGGGTGTGCGCCCTTATGTGGCGATGGAATTCCGTAACAACGTACCAGGACCCGATGGCAAGCAGCCACTCATGGAGACGATCCGTCATCCATTCAACAAGCGACGCAACATTGCAAACTACGATGGCAAATCCAAGCTGTAAAAAAAGAATATCAGCGAGAATCAGCCAGTGAGAGAAAAAAAATATGCGTAGATTGACGTGTAGGAAATTCTGGATAATAAAGTTTTTACCATTTGGGCAGCAGGTTGATTGGCCATCGAGGTCACGTGATCTGTGACTGTGTTTGGGTGCACAAGGCACAGTGGTAAACAAACAGCTTGGAGCTCTCTCAAAAAATTTGACTGCGAGAAGTGGTCCTGCTTACTGTGAGGCAACTAACCAGGAGAAGAGAGTCTTTTGTTCATTCACAACCTACCAACCTTCCTCCCCTCTCCATTCATTCATCATGGGTAAATTGCAGAAAAAGGGAAAGGCCGGAGCAGCCGTCAACTACATCACCCGTAACCAGGCGCTGAAGAAGCTCCAGGTCACCCTCGCTGACTTTCGGTATGGACCAGCCATAATCACTTGAGTTGCTTGTCACAAAAAAACAGAAGAGAGGATCCATATCCAAGGTCCCCACCTTTTCAAACACTTACACTCCTACTTTTTGTGCGTTGTGTGAATTTTATTAGTCGCCTCTGCATTTTGAAGGGTATCTACCCTCGCGAGCCCAAGAACAAAAAGAAGGCCAACAAGGGTTCAACAGCACCGGCAACGTTCTACTATGCCAAGGACATTCAGTACTTGATGCATGAGCCGGTACTCCAAAAGTTCCGTGAATACAAGACATTTGCCAAGAAGCTGGCCAAGTTTTTGGGCAAGCAGCAGTACAGCACAGCCAAGTCGCTGGCCGAGAACAAGCCCGTGTACACTCTTGATCACATTGTCAAGGAACGCTACCCTACCTTCACTGATGCCCTGCGTGATCTCGATGATGCACTGTGCATGATCTTCCTTTTCGCCACTATGCCCAAGACGGAGAAGGTCAAGAAGGAGGCTGTTGAGAACTGTCAGCGCCTTGCTGCTGAATTCCAGCACTATGTTCTCCATACGCGCTCGCTTCGCAAGGTGTTCTTGTCCATCAAGGGTATCTACTATCAGGCTGAGATCAAGGGCCAGACCATCACCTGGCTTGTTCCTTACCAGTTTTCTCAGGATGTATGTTTTTTTATGCTTTTCTGCCTGTTTCTTTTAAGGTCTCCATGTTTTATTCCACCAACAGCATTGACTAATATTTTGCTCTGATATCTCCTATATATATTTTTTTTGCCCAAAAAAATAGGTTCCTACGGATGTCGATTTCCGTGTGATGCTGACATTCCTCGAGTTTTATCAGACACTTTTGGGCTTTGTCAACTACAAGCTGTACACAGATATCAACTTGGTGTACCCTCCCAAGATGGATCTCAAGCTGGACGAGGGTGGTGCTGGCATGAATGCGCTGATCATTGAATCGACTAGCTCGTCGGCCAAGATTGCAGCCGACACTGTTCAGCAAAACGGTGGTGAGGCAGCGTTGACAGAGGAGGAGAAGCGAAAGAAGCTCGAGTCTGAGCGCCGGATCAAGCAATTGTCGGCCAAGATTGCCCGTATTCAGGAGAAGGACGACGAAGGCGACAACAACACAGAATCAGCATCTACATCAGCAGCAGCAGAAACAGACAACGATACAGCCATGGATGAATTCCCTGCACCGTTACCTTCCAACGATGGTGGCAGCGACTCGACAGTGACTTTCCTGGACATTCAAAGAGCCTCGCAGCAGCTGAGCCAATTCCAGTCGCTGTTCGCCAACCACTACATCTACCTCTCGCGCGAGGTGCCCCGCTACTCCCTCGAGTTTGTTCTGCGTGCATTTGGCGCCAACGTCGGCTGGGACCCTGTCCTCGGTGAAGGCTCGCCCTTCCAGGAGAATGACGATCGCATCACCCACCAAATTGCCGACAAGCCCACTCAGGGCCATCGCTTCCTCAGCCGCCACTATGTCCAGCCTCAGTGGGTCTACGACTGCATCAACGCTGGCAAGCTGCTTGTCACCGAACCTTACGCTGTTGGCAAGACACTGCCCCCACACTTGTCGCCATTCGTCGAGGCCAAGGAGGGTGATTACGTTCCAGAGGAAGCCCATCAGTTTGAGGGTGTTACCGAAGAGATGGAGGCTGATGAGGCGGAAGAGGACGAAGAGGACGAAGATGAGGATGAGGACGAAGACGAGGATGAAGAGGAGGAAGAGGAGGATGAGGACGAAGAGGAGAACGATGAGGAGGCCGAGCACAAGGACTTGCACCAGCGTGAGCTCGAGGCCGAGGCCAAGGGCATGTCGTTCACCGAGTTTGAGGCACAGGAGGCCAAGAAGGTTAAGAAGGCCAAGAAGGCATCATCGGCGGCAACCCCAGTGGCTGCAGGAGCACCGGCTGCAGGCAAGAAGCGCACAGCAGCTGAGGTGGAGGAAGCCGAGGCAAAGGAGCTGGCCAAGATCATGATGACCAACAAGCAGCAGAAGCTGTACAAGAAGATCCAGTACGGCAAGGACAAGAAGGCAGCCGAGGTCCAGAAGCTGACCGAGCGCAAGAAGGCTCTCGAGAAGCAGAAGAAGGCTGCTGCCAAGAAGAAGTAAAGAATGATAGGCAATACCAATACAATAGGAAACACTGCGATCAAAAATGGGATGATATATTTTTCTCATTTATTTTGATTTCGGTATTCCCCAACGATTTAAACATCTTTTTTTTTCTCCCTCTCTTTCATTTTCGGGGAGGGGGAGGGTTGATTTTAGACATTTAGTTTTCCTCCACATTCATTGCATAGTTCCTCTATTATAAAAATGATAAAAAAAAAAACTCCCTTGTCATCCAGACTTGATGAAATGAACACGTTTTTTTTTCATTGGTGATTTCACCAGAATACAAAGGCGACTATAACCATGGAGCAAAAGATAAATTTTCTCTCGTTTTGTTACGTTTGCAAAAAATCTTTTCAAAAATGAGCAGAAAGCAAAACTGGGGACTACAAGAGTACAAAAAAAAATCTAACAACAAAAACAGCAACAAGGTATACTTTAGAGAGCTAAAATTCTGAGACAAAACAATAAAGAAAGAAAGAAAAATCACAAACGATGGATGGATGGACGGATGGGGGTGGTAGTGCAAATGTTAGAAATTGGTTGTTGAAATAAACAGGGCTTTTTTTTGTCTATCTCTATGGGAAATGCCAGTTTTCTTGCTGGCCCAATAACCTGCCACCCGGGCTCACAACAGGGTCTCGAGGACTAGCTCCGGCTGTGCGCTCGTACTCAAGTCCCTCCTGCCAAGCTGCGTCACTCTTGACTCGCATCAGCGCTGGCGGGGTCGTCAAAAGACCTTGCGTTCTGATTGAAAGGTTGTTGTTTGGCGAGGATGAAGAAGATGGCTCGCCAGTTTCATTGTAGTGACCCGCAGCGCCGTTGCCAGCCGCGTGCAGAGAAGCAGCATCAAGAGATGACATCGACAGCGACGAAGCCATTACAGCCGATGAAAGACTATGGTGGTGATGGCCAGGAGAGCTCGAGCCAGACGACGACGATGACGAGAGACCAGCCACCGATGCCGCCACGGCTGCTGCAATGGCTTCGTCG
>JAAAIY010000090.1:74320-87774 GCA_016098105.1 Actinomortierella wolfii | reverse complement strand
TGCCGCTGAGTTGACACCTTCAACCGATGCTGTACGGTTCAGCAGCGAGCGGTAAAAGTTATCCGGCACAGGGCTCATTGGTGGCGTTGCCAGGTCCTCCATGGGTCGATAACGAAAGCCTCCATTGGCAACCGCCGTCGTTGAGGTTCTCGAATCCGAAGGCTGATTCTGTCTCTGTGAATATGATTCAACCGCAGTTTGGTGGCTCGCCGTGGACGAGAAGCTATTAGATCGCGTCCAGACTTCTGCGGGTCTTGTCGCAGTGAAAACGCCCGCCGGTTTGGACGATGAACTACCAGCAGATGCTCGGGTCGAAGAATGATTCGAGTCACTACCCGACGATCCCGACGAGCTTGTTGGTGGCTCGGTTGCTGGGGGTGCCTGCACTGATGACTCAATACCTGAAGTGCTGGCGAGAGTGATGTCGGCATGCTCCGATGCAGTTCCATTCATACTCGGAACGGATGACTCTACTACTACATCAGCTGTCTCTACGGTTGGGTTGGCCGACGAGCTGGTTGCTACAATTTGCTGAAGTGCATCCTGAACTTCGTTGGGGTTGACCCCTGTCGTTGCCGAGGTTTCGCTAGCTGGTGTCACGGCCGTACCGTTGGCGGTAGCGGCGGTAACGGGTGCGGTAGAGCTGGTGGAGGTGGTGGCAGCGGGGGTGTTCAAGCTCGCGCGCTTCGAGCGAGGCTGGACAGGAGGGTCGTCACGGAAAGTGGTTGTCGACATACATGTGGTAATGATCGATGCTGTGGTTGTCTCACTTCCATCTTGACCATTAGACGTGACAATAGTCGAAGGAGGCGCAATCACTTTCTCTGGAGTCGTTTTGGGTGCACCACCGGTGCCGGAACTAGGTGAGGGTGCAGAGCCGGAAGTAGTGGCAGCAGCGGGGGTGGCAGATTCCTTACTCTTCTTGGGCTTGGGACGATGGGTATCGACGGCCTCAATGTCAACCTTGAACCGTTTCTCTTCACACATGTATGCACGGGGGGTAAGCTGAATGAGTGTGTGGAGCGGGATCTTGATATATGGTAATTTTTCATGCGAGTAATTCATAAAGTAGGCGTAAATGCAGCGCAAAATGGCCTGATGGCCTACAATGAGGATATTGTGGTGTCGCTCCAGCTCCATGATCACTGGCTCCAGACGGACTACGACATCCCTGTAAGACTCGCCACCACGGTAACGGTAGTTGAACTTGTCGTCGTCTCTGTTGGCAAAGTCTTCTGGGTATTGTTGCTTTTTTTTAGAACACAGTAGAGGGCGGGATTGCGCGTGAGTAAAGAAAACAATAGTGTGTCAGACTTGCGGGAAGAAGAGCACACCGGAGAATCACGGATGTTTTACCTCAATCTCTTCATATGTCATGCCATCGCAGACGCCAGCGTCCAACTCGTCCAGTGCCTTCCACTGTAGCTTGGGATAAGGAAGATGTTCTGCTGTGGCGATTGTACGCTTCAAGGTCGAAGTCCAAACCTAAGAGAGAAAAGTTTGCAAAATAGCCTCGCGGAGTTGAGCTTCCAAGAGTGCATCTCTCAATTTACCTCATTATGAAAGGCAGTCATTGGTTTAGGGTGAACAAGCATGCAGAAATGATACTTACAGTCAGCTGCTCTTTGTCGCCAAGGTGAGTCGAAATCAGCATCGGAAGCGCCCTCGCGTACTGCTTGCCTCGAGCCGATAATTCAGAATCACCTCCCAGTTTGCCCATGACGTTGTACAAGGATTCACCATGCTGGGGGATATATCAACAATATAAAACAGACAATGTTAGTCTCATTCTCCTCACATTTTTTTTCTCACAGGTACAAAGAGATGGGTTATCCGTCCGAAAACTGACGGAGGGGGAAAAGAAGGGAAACCAAAAAAAAACTCGACATACTCGGCTGAAAAAAATGTTTCTTGGAGCAATGTGAAGGTTCATGAGGTAGTAGACGATGCGCGATTGAAGATAGCCCTGAATGTGACTGATGATGACTTGGCTTCCAACATTGATCAATTTGATATACGTGAGGTGGTCCTCAGTGATGGTTTCGTACGCTTCCTCGTAGTGAACGATACGCGCCCTAAAATCCTCAGCCGCCTGCTCAGGGTCCATGTCCTTGTAGTCGGGCGACGACAGTTTCACGTCCATGATGTTATGGAGGATGAGCGACTCGTCCTGGCAGATTGACTCGATGAATAAAACTTGAATGTCGTGCTCAGCACACGCGGCAAGAAGCATCTCTCGACGGGCGCGTGTTGAGTTGGTGGCATCATAGAGGGCAACGACGCCGCGCTCGTTTTCAAACCATGAAATCATGTCGTTTAAGGCTTCAAGAGCAGCCTCCCTACGGGAGCGCTCACCCTCAGGGTTTGCAGGGTCGAAGAAGTCGTGAAGCTGATGAGCACCATGAAGCTTCCGGCGGTAATTGCCGACATTGAAGACCTTTGTCTGGATACCGAGCCACATCAAATAGCGACACACTAGACCAATGGGATCGGAGGAAAAAATAACACTCAAAGTCAGTCACCAGAATGACCATGTAAAAAATGCGGGGAGGAAGCGGGCCATTTGCCAGGAAAGCACCTCTCCTCACAGTATGAGAAGTGCCTACAACGGCTATGAAATGAAAGTCGTCTCTCTACATGGAGTGTTCTGAAGAGTTGTACATCCCTCTATCACCTCCCACCACCATCATCCTCGCTTCAGTTCCATCAATGTAGCCATGAAGAGGTGTAAATAACTCTTTTTTGTTTGAACTCGAAATAACCAACTCAAACATTGGAGGGTTTGAATTGGGGAAGAGGGAAGGAGAACTAGAGGGAGATGAGACTGGGTGGGCGCTGGGAAATTGAGTTTAAAAGCCCAACAACTGAGAGAAAAGTGGCCCACGGATCGCCGAACAAAACGAGAAACAACGAGGACAAAAAGTACGGTACCCTGTTCCTCGTGCCAACAAGTCCCTCTAACTCTTTGTCAAAAATAATAAACCACCTCCATCCGCATGAACAAAAACGCACAAGAGTCAGACAAAATAATAACGGCAAAGCCAGATTTGGAGCTTGGTTACCATGCAAAAAGATGCCGACGAAATAAGACATCAACAACTTATCTCGACAACGACGACGTTAGACGTCCAACGTGGTCCAAAGGATCGAAAGTGTATCGCTCTTTCGTTTACACCACCCACGTCCCTCACCTGGTGCTCTCTTTTTCCTCTCTCCAATCTATCTTTGTGTTGTCTTGCAGGATGGATATCATTTACCATCGTCTCTCATCACTGATGAACTCTCTGCTTAAGAAAAACCCAGATCAAAATCACCGCAAACGACGCTGCCCATTTATGTGGTTTCATGTGTCTTCCGTGATAGTTTGCTTCATCGTGATGGTCCTTTGCCCTCCCCTCCCCCACAATGGCTGTTTGTTCCGTTCCTTTCCATGGCCGATGCCTCCGTGTGCTCCATTCTCCTCCCATCCATGGTTACCTTTCTGTGCAATGTACGTCTTTCCTCTAGCAGGAAGACCAACCATCTAATCCGAGCCACAAAAAAAGAGCATTGGTTAGCCTTTGAACAACTCAGGCTACAGTCGTTGCCGTAAAGTGCAAAGTGTCCAAATACTTGCCACACACGCAATGCGTGATCCTAAATTGGGGTAGATTCCAAGGCGAGAAGAATGCGAGCGCATGCAAATGATTGGTTAGCTCATCTGAAGATGATGTGGTACTGTAGCATCGGGTTTGGTAAATGGTTGCGTGAATGACAGCCTGGACGTACCTGCACTAATGCCTGTCCTCATGCTGTGCAACTATGTGTTTGTGCGTTTGTTGTTTGGAGATGTAAGGGGGGTGGAGGAGGGAAAGAAGGGTGGGAAAGTAAAGGGGTGAGGTACAAGTGTCGATGCTGAACAGTCAACAGGGACAAGCTAGGAAGTAACAAATGGAGGAGAATTGTGAATGGAGAGAAAAAGAGAAAGACCTGCCTTTTGAGGGCATGCCTGCTTCCTCAAGTGCGGGGGAGGGACGAGGACGGTGTCTTTTTTTTTTTCTTTGGAAAGTTGCTTTTTTTGTCCCATCCTTTTCCTTTCCTTGCTTCCAAAGGTAGGGGTTTCACTGTGAAATGAACCCCAAGGCACATGAAAACAAGAAAGCAAGTCGCCTTGAAGGAGGGGGGGGGAAGAGGAAATATGAATAGAAGTAGAAACTATGAGCTTGGGCACGTTGCCCAGCCACGACCGACATGTTGTCTATTTATCGCACGTTTGCTATGTGATCCTCTGTCACTTCTCCCTGTCATCACCGTCACCCTTCCACCCCCTCCACCCAAGAAGAAACAAAAAAAAAGACCGTTAATACGGGTGGATGGAAGACTGGATGAGTAGGATATTTTATGTAGGTGAAGTCAATCAGACCAAAAGAGGGGGAAGAGGGAGGGGAGCAATGGTAAGGGTTATGTGGTAGGTAGGAATGGATTGGCTACATGGCTAGGTTGGGGGATGAGAGGGCAAACACGTCAAAGCAGCAATAATATCAAAGCAGCATAGAATACAAAGAATAGTAACACTCCCATAGCTCATACTCACTTTCACATACGCACACATCAACAAAGAGGCACCATTGCACGCTTGCTGGCTGGGCATGGACTATGTTGTGCTGCTGTACCACACAATCTCGTTTCCACCAGCGACGCATGGATGGATGGCTGAGAGACAGAGAGAGAAGAGAGAGAGAGAGATGCACGACACATTTTTTGTGTGTTCGCATACCTACCCATTGCGCACACCAAACCTACTCAAGGATGGTTGGTCTCCCGTTGTCATTGGCCCGCTCCGCTATTTAAACGTTAGGGGTAGGGGGAAGAGGGAAGATGGATGAGCATGCGATGTCCCATGGTCGGATTGTTTTTTTTTTCTCCTTTCCTTCTCTGCGTCTCTCTTTCTCTTCCTTCCTTCCTTCTCCCATTCTCACTCCTCCATTCACACACAACAACTCTCTCTCTCTCTTTCTTCCTTTCTTCTCTCTTTCTTTCTCCACTCATCTATCATTTTTTTTTCTGTCCTTCACCATCTTCTTACAACACTTCCAGTCGCGTCGCAGCATAGCGTTTCTGGCGTCTTCTACCGTTGCTACTTCCAGCAAGCTAAAAAAGATTGAGTATCTATTAGAGGGGGGGAGGAACCAACGACTTCCCACACACCAGGCTCCCAAAGCATCCCATCGGTCCTCCCCATCATATCCTATTCAGCATCGGAGAAAAAGGGCTTTCCTCACCCCCTTTCCCTATCTTGTCCTTGCATAGATACTGGGGATAGGGCATTTTCATTCCCTGTAGCACCGCTGACTGAGCATTGCTGCTTCCTCTCTCCTTTGCTTTGCTTTGCTTTTTTTTCTCTTTCTTGCCACGCACACACAAAAACACACGCACGACCACTTCACCACCACATACCTTCTCATCATCCACCAACAACCCTTCAAACATCTCTCTCCTTTTGTTACCTCTTCTTTTTTCATCCCCCTCCACACTTATCCAGCCAGCTGGATGGAGAACAGTTTGACATAGACGACAACTCTCTGGTTACTCTCCCTTACTTGGTCGACTTCCGCTCAAACTATCCCTCAGTGCCAAAAGTCCACCGCCACCACCGCCGCTTACCATCACCACCAGCAAACAACCTGCCCTTCTTCCTGTTCTTTCTTGTTCTACCCTCCCCTTACTCCTCTATATGTCCCGTCTTCAACGGACTGATCTCAAGTCCACCACCTCGAGCTCATCGACCGCGCTTACTGTAACCCCACCAGGTAATGACCAAACGCATGGCGACTCCGACAGGACTAGGCCGCCACTGTTCAGTCCAGCCCAACCCAGTCCAGCCTTCTTCCCATACTTTTACCCTTATTGCCCTTTCCTGCACCCTTCCCCTCTTCCCTTCTATCCCTCCCTCCCCCGCCACCCATCCGTTTCCAAATGTTGCTCTCTGTTCTCTCTTCCCTCCCCCAACTACCTTCCTCCTCCTGGTCTTTCCCCTCAGTTCCACTTGTGCTTGCTGTTTTGTACATTATTCCCTTAAACCCTCTTTTTCGTGCTCCCAGTCCTCGCCTCTACCAGTCATTGCCTAAGCGAAATTTGGATGGGTTGGAAAGTACAGGCGTATGAGAAAGGGAGAACGAAAAAAAATATATTCAAGACCATAACTTTGGGAGGAGAATGGGAGGAAAAAGTGGACCACTGACTTTGTCCATGAGGACTGAAAATGCAATCTTTTCTTGCTTCATTTGACTTTTTCATTCCCTCCCCCTCTTCTCTTTCTCTTTCTCTCGTTTTGCTTTCATTTCCCTCATTGTACTTTCTTCACCGCATTCCCTTCCAACCAACTTGGGCAACTTTCCATTCTTCATTCACACCTCCCTTTCCTTTGTTCGCAATACCCATGTCGCCAACTAATCTACCCCTCCTCCCCTTCTACCTGTGAGATATCTCCTTTTCTACCCGTCTCCTTCGCCTCTCCTCTCCTCTCTCTATTTTATTTTATTTTTTTTTTGTGTAAAACATCAGCCTGCTAATCTGCTGCATTCATTCCATTCGTTCTACTCCCACCCCCCTACCTTCCCTCTTTATTCTCACTCTCGCCTTTTCCAGCGCACCATTACTCTGCTCGGCACCACCTCCCGCTTCGCCCGTCGGACACGGGCAGCTCCATGCCCGAAGACTCTTATCCTCGACGACAACCAATACATCCTTCACCATCCCACTCACATCACCATTTCTTCCCGCCACCCTATCCTTCACAACAGCCACAACCTACCATGGCAAGCAGTGCTGAGCGTAATTATGTGTTGACAAGTGTGCGCCCAAGCCGGCGACCCTCGCTCCATGCCTCCTTGCAGCAACAGCAGCTACATGCTGACCAAGGCGGCTCAGCCCCCTCAGGCTCAGTCGCAGCAATCGGTACTGGTGCAGACACGCACGGTTTCCCTCCATCGTCATCGCTCCAAGCTCAGACCAGTAGTCCCTTCGCTCACACTCAACAACACGCTCAACGCACTCAGCCTTCACATTCACAACAACATCCTTTCCAGCCACAACAACAATCACAGCACCCATCTTCGGCACAGCATCCATACCCCAACGCTCCTCAATATACCTACCCTCCTTCACCCGCATCCCCAACATTGTCACCAGCACAACAGGCTCAACAGCAGCAGTACGGCCGCATCGCACAGCCACCGCCGCAACAGCCATCGACAGGGATCTACTCGCCTATAAATACCCACACCCATCACAATGGCCAACCTGTTGCTCCCTATCACACACATCATCACCATGAGACATATCCACCACGCCACGCTGCTGCTGCTGCTGCCTCGCGTCACGGGCACGACTCTGCAACGACTCTACAGGCACAAACACCTGTCAAGAGTACTGCGGCCTCAGAGTCTCATGGGTCACCCTACAATTATGAAGGCTCACCAAGGAACCCACCCACCACGTCTCTAGCACAAGGTGGCATGCCTATTGTGCGTCGCTCGCGATCTAGCGAGTGGCAGGGCGAATATCCTTCAGCTGCCTGTTCATATCCAGAGAATAAGCACTTACCTCCATCTCATGTATCTCACGCTCCAACTCCACAATTACAGCAACATCAACGGCAGCCCTCATCGCACAATTCTTCCTCCTTCGAACGATATCATCATCAGCATGCAGCAGAAGTGGCTGAAGATCCTGCAGTATCAAACGCAAAAGGGCAGAGAGCCTACCCACCACCGATCCAAACACAGTGGTCAAGGCCTGTCCCTCGTCAGCAGCTGCACAGTCTGCAGCAGTTCCAAGAGCACCCTTCGTCAGCTGTGGTCGAGCCAAGGGATTATCGTACACCGTCGTACCAGAGCGGCTCGAGTTACTTGCTGAGCGCGGTGAGCAACGAGAGCAGTAGCATATTCTCTCCAACAACGCCGCGCTCAACACCACTGTACCATGGTGAAATGGTTCGCCCGTCATTTTATACCGAATCACCCGTCGATTACACAATGTCACCAGGACAAGATTTTCCTCCCAATGTTTCTCGCCTTCGCTCAATCCCTCCTCCCAAACACCTCGCTGGCTTTCCTTACCAGACCGTCGCTCAGCCACCACTGTCCTCGAGTACACTCAACCAGTATCAACCGCATCAGCTGTCTCATCAGTATCACCAGCAATTGCCTCGGCGATATGGTCCCTTCGATGATGATCATGACATGGAGCACTGTTCTGAGCAAGACGATGCGCGTGAGCGTGAGGAGAATGAACGACGCCGCGTTAAACGTGTCAACGATGATGACGACGACGAGACTGATAAACTAGGCCCTCTTGCGGGCGATGCTCTCGGAGGCGCTGAAGCCACTAGGGAGTCAAGCAAAAAATCCCGATCCAAGCAGCTGAGCCGGACTACTTCAGCCACGTCCAAGCGGAAAGCCAAGTCCGCTGTCTCCGTTGGGGATGATGAGGATATACCGAGCCAGTTTATGCAGAGCCCAGTATCAAGCGGGACGAGCAGCCGCAAGCCAAGTCTCACAAACAGTGACGATAAACCTGCCAGACTGCCCAGGACCAAATCTAGCCCCTCACAGAAGAGAAGTTCTCGGCAGTCGTCCGTGCGGGGTAGTCAGGATGACCTTTATGATCAGTATGTACCACGATACCCCTGTTTTTATAATATTTTACCAATTTACACAAGATATGCTATCCCCTTTCCCGTCCCGCCCCTTCTCTCACTCTCATCCGTCTATTCTGTGAGCATTCCTTTCTAAAGTTACATTACCAACATTTAACACTGGTAGGCCTGACGAGAACCCTGGTACCCAAACGGCCAAAACCGAAAAAGGTTGTGGATTACGCAAATATTCCCAGCGTGTGTGCGAATATGTGCGCGAAAAAGGCACAACCACATACATCAAGGTACTAACAATACCATGAAATTTGCTTGCATATGGGGGGTATTTCACTCCTTGCCTCAGGTCATCACCATGCATTTCGATATTGACTCTTTTTCTATACGGCTTCTCGCTCAATAGCTTGTGAATGAGCTTGCAGGACATGGTGGAGATAGCGATGATCCCCATCCCACCGCAGTTCAAGAAGGCTCTGGACAGGAGGTAAAGAGTCGTTGACGTGATCATTGTGGCTTTCATTGTCTGTGATAAATTCTCAGAACGTGTTTTTAACATCAATGGATGGCCCTTCGCACTCCTTTTCCTCCGCATGCTCGCTTTCTTTCTAGAACATTCGTCGTCGCGTCTATGATGCATTGAACGTATTAGAGGCCATGGGCATCATCAGAATGGACAAAAACGAAGGGGAGAAGAAAGAGATTCAATGGATCGGCGTCGGCGAGTCATCAATTGTCAATGAAGTGACTATGCGCGCAGAAGGGCGTCGCCCCTCCGCCGTAGACGAACCCGATATTGAAAGTGAAGAGCCCGGTGTTGATGACATGGAACTCGAGAATCTCGAAGTATGTAGGCCAACTATTTTAAGTTGTATACTGGGGTTACACGGCTTGGTATTGCCATTTCTGTGGTTGGTCATGAGATTACCGATGCAAATTGGACTAAAAAAATCAAGCTCCTTTACTCCTGTCTGGATGAATAGAAAAAGACGGCGGCCTTGACCATGAGCAATACCCTTCTTCGCGCGCAGCTGCATGACCAGATCACTCGGGTACCATGTTTGATTTTTTTAATAGTGCTGTTATCAATGTGCAATACCTCGCAAATTTCTAATATGCAAGAGACTAACCTTTTTGCCATTTATCCATTGGAATAATAGCATGTTCAATTGGTGAACCTAGTGAAGCGCAACAAGGAACGTGAAGCTGCTGCAGCAGAGGCAAAGGAAGAGCGCCGACGGAGACGCGAGGAAAAACACCGCCGACGTGCAGAGCGTGAAGCCAAGAAGCGTGGCGAGGAAGATATCAAAGAAGTAGTCATTCTTCGGCCAGAGCGATTGGCAGAGCGTGTACTTGAAGAGTTTTCTCAGCCAGAATCGGACCAGCAAGAACCGGTGCGCATTTCATTAGATCGTCGGCGTAAACACCGCTCTCATCGACATCGGAGGTCACCTCGACCATCTGAGGCAGACGTCGGTGGCAACGCTGAAGGCGATGGTCCTCACCATCGCGAGGACCATGAAAATGAGAATGATGAGGAATCCAAGGAGCGCCGGAGGAAGCGTGAAAAGGAAGAGAGGCGTGAGCGGCGTCGGCAGGAGAAAAAGCTTGCGAAGAAGCAACTTGCAGAGCAGCAGCGACAACAACAACTGCAGCATCTTAACTACCAACAGAGTGACCAGTTCCAGCATGCTCAACATTATCAGCGTCGCGCTGCTGAGGAGAGTGAGGAAGAGCAGCGAATTCAGCTCCCAATGTTTGTGATGAAGATGCCACTATATGCTTGTCAGAGCTCCGACTCTGAGGCTAGCATCAATGTTGTTCGACGTCTTCACAAAGAGCAGCGTCCTCGCAAGTCGTAAGTGAAGAATTCTTTAGGGTTGAAGAAAAGAAGTTCAAGCATCATGGAGCTTACAATGGCCAGCTTACAAATTGTTTTCAATTCACCTATCTTTATTGTGTCAAAATAGTGGCAAGAATAAGCGTCATTGCGGCGCTGGCGAGGAGACGACAATGGTGGAGATTAAGATGCCGTACCAAGAAGACTTGAATGTCATCTCTGACTCTGAGGTCTTGAGCGAGATGGGTTTGAATGAGATTTCGCACCAAAGCCTGCGACAGCTGCTGACCAAGGAGCTGATGGACCATGTGCAGTATTCCACAAATCAGGCCCAGCTCGATGGTGATGTCAGTGAGGTCCATTCCGTGCACCGCCGGCACCATCACAGTGTCTCTGGCCGTCAACGGTCCGAAGGCATGGGAGACGAGGAAGACGGAGACGATGAAGATGCCGACGAAGACGAAGATGGCCTGGAATCCAAGACAGTATGGGTGCGCAGAGGCT
Source organism: Actinomortierella wolfii (assembly GCA_016098105.1). Classification (NCBI taxonomy): domain Eukaryota; kingdom Fungi; phylum Mortierellomycota; class Mortierellomycetes; order Mortierellales; family Mortierellaceae; genus Actinomortierella; species Actinomortierella wolfii. Next base: position 76,798 of record JAAAIY010000090.1, on the reverse strand, counting down.
TTGAGCGCCAGATTATACTGGCTCGGGATAGTGGCTATGCTTCAGCTGTCTCAGGTGTCGAGTTGTCATCATCTCTGGATGGCTAAAAAAAGAAACCATCTGTGGTCTTGATCTATTTACGATGAAGCCAATCCAATAAAACCTTCATACCATTGCCTCCATCCAGGTCAAATCACGTTCCAAGTGTATATCAAGGCTATCTTTATCACTATGTAACCCTAACACGTTTGTCCCACCTTTCTTTGCTATTGGATTCTCTGAATTATCATCCGATTTTCGACAAAGTTTTGGTACCCATGGTGCTGTGTTTATGAGCCTATAAAGAAAAAAAAGTACAGATTAAGAACGCTTTCAATAACACTGCGCTAACGAGGAAATCTCAGGAACTCAGAGTGGATGCTACCAATACAATAGTCCATATTTTGTGAGAAACAACATATAAGTGACTCTAACCACAGGCCTTTGGGACTAAAGGATGCCACCACTAGCTGTGATTGAGAATTGTGTGTACGGAGCAAAAGCAATGCCAACAACGCCTTTTTTTTTCTTAGTTGGCAGATCCACAACTTTTTGTTGGGATAACGACCAAATAAGCACATGGGTATCACTCTTCTTGCATGTAAGCTCACTCTGTAACTGTTTGAACTAAACAACTACTTTATCTGATACAGAAACATGACCCATCGTAGATACAACATTGTAAGGGTTTCCCATCGTGGTAAAAGAGCAAGGGATGCCTTTGTTGGCTAGGGCCTTCTTTTTATGGCACATGTCAACAAACTTGCCTCTTTTAGTCGGTTGTTGCATTGTTTGATCGTTGGGGTGGTTTTACATTTGCCAGGGTCTCTGTTTTATAATAGCTGAGTGGTTATGAGCGTACATCCTATATGGCGTACAGTACGAACATTCGACCTACATGCAACCGGCAACTCTTTTTTTGGGCTTGCATAACACGTCGCACCACTATCAGAATCAAGATTTTTTGTTTTACTATAATTCTATCATTATCTTCCACTTCGTCATTGTTGTTCCTCTATGTATCGGTTGGCCCGAGCTAAGAAACCTCCATGCTGCTCTGAAAAACTAGGGCAGAGAGTGAAAGAAGGAGAGAAAGAGAGAGAGAGAAAAAGAAAGAACTTGTCAAAGGACTGGTGCTTATTCTGCCTCCGTGGACCCCTCATCAACTCTGAAGAACGGGGAAAAAAAGATGATCGCACGATAGTGATGCAGACGAGGAGAAAGCAACAGTTAAATGTCTTGTGGCGATTCTTGATTAATGCATGGGTCGTCATAATCAGGCTATCGCCCCTCAGCATATGTGTCGGTATCGCCCGTGTAGATCAGCATGCAGTTGCTCACTACCATCTACATTCTAGCGGTAGATCCTGACTGGTCGTTGTGAAAAACACCCCAGGGGCCGTGTTACTGCCCAAATCTCTTTCCTGGTTGGTTCAGAGGCTCACAGGGTATAATTTATGGGTTTATTGGTAGCTTATTATTCAACGAACAAGTTTGATACTACAATATACTATTGGACCCCGTGATGTTGGAAGGATGGAAATCAATTGGTAGTTGACAGGTACTTTCAACAACTGAAGGGGTAGAAGAAAATAGTATTGGACAAGTCTCTCTTCACTATAATATTCGAACTGTTTGCGTAGTCCTTGCAATCCAAATCGTCGGTTAGTGCTAGTAACCAGTGAGATAGATGTGCAGACTACCCGACTGTGTGTGTAGCAATCCAAGTGTTATGGTAGTCTAACTCCAACGGAAATTTTTTTCATGGTACACGTGGGTCAAACTTGGATTCGTGTATTCTGCAGATCGAGAAATTGATGACGAAGATCTGTATGCACCATTTCAAAATAAAAATCATACGGCTTTGTGGTTTCCTTGGATGGTTCTCACAGAAATAAAATTGGCGGAGGGAGAGAGAGAGGGGGGGAGGAGAGAAAAGGCCCTGTTGCTTCTGCTGCTGCAAGTAAACCCAAACGAGCGGGATGGGAATGTCAGGAGGACGGGAAAGAGACACGGGAGATGGTTACACGAGCAGCTAAAAGGGTGTCCATGCATGAAAAAATAACGAGCAGCGATTGGCCTGTAGAGCATGTGAGGTACCGAGCCAAATGAACTGGGTGTTCTAAAGTTTATGGGAAATCAATTACGGAAGGTCGTCATCAACTGTTGCATTACTCTCTTTACAACACTCACGTGCTCCACTTTCCACATACCCATCTCAAGGGAGGGGGGGGGAAGGAAAGGTAAAAGGAAGGGTCAATAGGGAGAGGAAGGATGACGGGAAAAGTCAAAGGCAGGGCAGAGGGATTGATGGATGGTAAACAATAATGCATCAGTGGTGCTGACCTAGTGTGTTGTGTGCCACCGATGCTACGAAACTGGCAGCTGATAACAGTTTTTTGGGTTTCGGCCCTTATCAATCTACTTGATATTGTATAAATTTTCACACTCTCTTTTTTT
>JAAAIY010000090.1:0-74284 GCA_016098105.1 Actinomortierella wolfii | reverse complement strand
AATCTGGAAATGATACTGTGGTGATAGGGTGTTTTATTTTTTTTTTTTTTTCCTGTTCTCACTTACTTTTGCATTGTCCATTCACTCATTCTCCATTCCTTCATTCCCTGTGTCTGTCTTCTTTACTTCTTCTGAGTCTCTTGCAGTTGGCCTGAATGAACAACTACTCTTCTCCTCAGCCCATTCCAACGCCTCGTTCCAACTCCAGTCTCACCGATAACAACACTAACCACAGTATTCACTCAGGGCTGTCCTTGCAGCAAAGGCAACAACACTACTATAACCATCACCAACAGCAGCAGCAGCAGCAGCAGCAACAGCACAACCTTCAACGACCCCCGCTTGCCAAGCGTGCGCACTCCCACGGCGGCCACCTCGATAGTGGCACAGCCTCGCCGCTGCTGGCTTCCGGAAGTCGGCGGCCACTAAATCTTTTTGATGATTATCTTCATGATAGTTCCGTCGGAGACAACTTATCACCCTCCGACGATGACGAAGAAGTCGGGTTTGGTGGGCACGAGCAGATAGTCAATGTCGAGAACAATCACCAGCAGCACCAGCGCCAGCGCCAACGGCACTCTCTCCAGGCGTACCCGGGCCATCACGCCCCGTCGCAACATGCACTGCCGTTCATGTCGGACGAGAGCGCGTTCATGCTGGGCTCATCGTCGCCCAAGCCCCGCTCTTTTCTTACGTCAACGCCCCCGCACCGTCGCAGCTTTCAAGGCATGCATGCTAGTAGGCTGAAGGGGCATCAGGAGGTGCTAGCAGAGGATGAGGAGATGAAGAGCAACAAGTACAGTAAAGTTGGCAATGCTAATGCGGCTGACGCAGGCGAGGAGGATGGCTTTGGACAAGTCGTGGAGAAGCAAGTGGACGAGAACAAAAGTCTAGAAAGGGGCACTATGCAGTCAACTGAGAATGGAGGAATCTATGCAACTACGGCAGCTTCAACAACGCCAGTAGTACCTCCTGAACAACCCCTTCTTCCTTCTCCGCCTCCTAGTAAGACCACATCAACCACCGAGGCTACTGGTAGACAAGAATCGACCCAACTGCAACAGCAACCAACCGAACAACGCTGTGAAGCACGAGATAGCCATGACAAGTCGGAAGATAGGAGGGAATCGTTTGTGACCACCACTAGCGCCAGTGGTACAAACGCCCCTCGACCCGCATTGTCATTGTCGTCTGCAGGTAACACACAAAGAGCACCACAAGACGCGCATGATAATGTTGGATTAGCAATTTCCTCTTCAGACTCTCTACGCGCAAGCAGAGGCGTGCCTCATTTAAATGCCCATCCAGCGATCACCATCAATACGTCTTCAGAGTGTCTTCGACGACCCTTTTCCAGCAGTACTACCACTACTTCCTCCACTACCGCCAATACAAACATCTCCAGCACCACTATCACTACCAACTCAACCAACAGCATCGCTAGTACCGGTGACGCTGTCAAGTCTTCGCAGGATGGCTTGCAGTCGCAAGCGGGGTATGACAGTGGCAACAAGGCGAGTGACCTCCCCATTGGCTGCCCAAAGTCCCGGTGTGAAGGTCAACTCTCACTGTCGTTCCAAAAGCAACAACAACAACAAGAAGCGACAGAGAGGGAAGAACAAGAAGAGGAAAGGAAGCGACAACAGTTTCTTCAGCAGCAACAGGATCATTTGAATGCGACAAGGCCCCGTGCAATCACGTCCTCGACTTCATATACCCAAAACCACCATCAGCGGCCGCCCGCTCCTGGTGTCTCGTCGTTGACCTCGTCTCTCCCACCTGCACCGCCAATGTCATCTTTCTCGTCTCATCTAAAGGCATCCTCGGAAGGACAGAGTGTCCTCCTTCCTTCACTGTCCCCTACCTCACCTCGCGCCACCAATCCAGCATTGGTCAACTCACTTGACCAGCTCTCACTCTCATGGAAAGCACCAGAGCAGACGCCTACGTTCCCGATTAACCGTCTCCATCGCTCCCGCACGCTTTCTTCTGGTGGCCGACCCAACTTTAACGGTACCGGCAGCTATTTCCCCCCGTTCTCGGTGGGATCTTCATCGTCCTCGTCAAGCCAATCGAATCCATACTCTGTGGTTTCGCCAACAACGCCTATGGTGACATCATCTTCTTATAGTTCACTCCCTTATTCCCCTGCAGTAGCATTCCTATCCAATCTGGTAGATACTACGACACCAGCCCTTGTGAACCCTGATGATGAAGGCGAACAAGTGGGAGACTTTATCATGGGCAAGGTCATCGGCCATGGCGGCTTCTCTGTGGTTCGAGAGGCATTTGCGACCCAAGTGGATGGTTTAGTAGCCCGCGTGGCTGTTAAAGTGGTGAAGGCTCAGCCTGGTTCGAGGAGTAATGCCCGGATCCACAGGATGTTACGCAAAGAACTCGCCATCTGGAGCCGGCTGAACCATCCAAACGTGGTTCCATTCATCGCAGTGGAGAAGTTGCCGTATGCGACATTTGTCTTTTGCGAGCTGTGCACCGGTGGTAATTTGCTGGACCTTTTGATGAAGAGAGGCAAAGGCTTGCCCGAGGACGAAGCGCGCAAGATCTTCCTTCAGATTGCAGCGGCAGTACGGTACCTGCACGTGGAGAAGCAGATTGTCCACCGTGACATCAAACTGGAGAATGTATTGCAACATGAAGATGGCACGTGGAAGATTTGCGATTTCGGACTGGCCGAGTATCAGAACGAAGAGGCTGCCAACTACTTTGACTCTCCATTGTCGCCTATGTTTGGTGCTTCATCGCCCGGTAGTAGTGAGTCGTCTGCGACCTCTTCCAGAGCCTATCACGACCGCAAAGAGCGTAGCCACAGCCTGACCGGGTTGGATGCCGTGATGGAGGATAATTGCGAATACGACGAGGATGACCGCCCTCCTGAGGAGGAGGAGGGAGATGACGAACAGATGGTTGGTGGATCATTGGCGTACTGCTCACCTGAGCAACTGCGGAGTTGCACACCTCTCAAGTGCCCATCGTCTGATGTATGGTCACTTGGTGTGGTCTTGTATGCACTGTTGACAGGCCGGTTGCCGTTCCAGGACGAGTATGAGCCTCGACTGCAGTACCAGATCCTGAACGGCAAGTACGAGGAACCAACCGAATGTAGCCCTGAGGCACGTGATCTTCTACGTCATATGTTCCATGCCAAACCGGAGGAGCGATGGCGCATTGACCAGGTTCTGGATAGTGCCTGGTGCCAGGGAACCACCCTGGAAAAGGATGGAAATCTCCATTTGAGTGGTATTGGAAACGGGCCCAGTGCAGCTGGATTCTTCAATATGGGCTCGTTCCGATTCTAAAATGTCTATTCTTTCAGTTATACCTTTCGTTTTTTTTCTTTGTACGTGTATTTTTTTTCTTCGTCCCACTTTACACAAAAAAATGTCCTCCCTTCTTCCTGGCTGTTGTATTTTATGAATAAATTGTCTTGAAAAAAAACAAAAAAATAATCATGAGGCCCACATCCAATGTGAGTACCCTCCAATGTCGTGACGGTGAAAAGGACGTGTTGCGCTCAGAGTGCTGCAGAGTGAAAATGCGGAGCAAATTTTTCAGTTATTCTTACACAAGTCCTGAGCCATGAAGACGAACTACGGTTAGAAATCTGAGGACCTGAGCGGACTCGGACCTCCACGTGTACATCCACCCATCATCCCCCAGTATCGGCATTGTGCCTTTTGTAATACGATAAGACTGACATCATCATCACTCTCTTTTGATGGTACAGAGTAGGCACTCATCTATTCACCCTTAATGGTCCAATATAGAAGAAGCACGACACAACCCGCTCAGCGAGGGGAACAGTACTCTTGAAGCTTGATAAACTCAGCTCAGGATAGAATGTTACTTTTGTTCAAAGAGCGCCATCTTGCAAAAGCATGCATGATTGTTCCTTCTGCCAACCACTATACACATGCCGCACCGCCTAACCCTATATTTGCTTCCTTGTTGTTTATTCCTTTAAGAATACCACCATTCAAGCATTGCAGCAGTGAAAGGAGCGAAAAGGTGTTGCTAAAGTCTTGGGTTCGACCGCACAACCACCAGGGTCGCTAGGGATTATTCACTTCTAGAACTGGAGAAGATTCACCTCAACTTTTAAGTTTACATCTATAGTTCACAAGCTCCTTTGTAGAAGGCCTTTCTGCCTAAATAGCGAGGGTTCCTTGCTTGCAAAACTGTAAATGGCGTGCCATCTCGAGCCACCTCCAAATATGTGTTGATGCAAGTCTTTTTGGTACCGATAAACAGACTAATGAGGGATACTCGTCAAAGGCAAAAAAAGAATACCATTAGGACGGGAACTCACTACTTCCGTTTGGCGACTTTTAACCCGCAAACAACATGCCGATCCCGTGTTTTATTCAATGTGGAAGAACCACTTTTTTATTTCCTCCGCACTGTATCTGCTGAGACAACCCATACTGGACGCGGCATATATGCTTCGGATCCCAACCCATCACATTTTGAAGAGTGGTCGCTGGTACCTTACCTTTGTTTACGGTAGAAACAAGCCATAATTGCTGCATGCCCATCCAACCACTTCGTCCCTCATCCCCCCTCGCCCTTCTCCCCCGCTCCCGTTTATCCCTTCCCACCCATCCTTTTCTTGTTGGTTCTCCCCCACCCCTTTTGACACAAAACACAAAGAGAACACCTACACGTTCGTACACAACAATTCTTTTTGTTCTTCTTTTTTATCTTGTACCTCATTCTTACTACAGTTACCGTGCCTTCCATCACACCCATCACTTCAACTTGATACTCACGACAGACGTTGTCGTGTTTTCCATCGTTTCACTCTTACGCTTCGCCAACACATTGCCGATTGACTACACCTCATTTCTGTGATTGTCGTACTCGACTCCATCCGTGGACGTCAAGGCTTTGTTCTCAGGGCAACTGGCGACTTGGGGGGAGAACCGCATATAACACACAAGCAGGATAAGCGCGACCATTCAGTTTTATTGCTCCGCTCCTGCTGGAGTTTATTGTTGGTCAAAACTACCTGTCTCTCTGCTTTGAGGGTGTTCTTTGATTCCGCGCCTCGAGGCGGCCATTTCAACACCACTCACTCTCCTTTTCCCTTCGCTTCCCTTTTTTTCTTCTTCTTCTTCTTCTTCTTCTTCTGTCCAAGTCGACCCGACCTCATCTCATTTTTACCCACAATCATTTACCAACTGCTGCTTTCTCCATTGATCGTCTATTTACTCTCAACTTTTGGCGTTTCTTCCAACAAGGGGTGTTACTGGTGTATCCTTATAGCCTCTTAACCACACGTTTTTCGTGTCCCATCATAACACCATTGTTCTTCGGTCCTTTTCCCGTCAACTACTGGTGAACATTATAACGGCGAATGCCGCCCAAGAAAAGGTAACAAACGACATTAACGTTGATGACTTTGCACCGCCTCCAGTTTTTGTCCGCACCCTTTCGAGCACTCAGAAATTAGATCTGCAACTCGTCATTTGTTGTTGAGCATGCGTTTGTCCAGACCAGCAACATCGACTCTTTCTCATGGAAGAGACATGACAATAATGAGTGGTCTTCCACTCTGCTGGTCCTGTTGTACCTGTCATATTTTGTGTGAAAAAGTTATTCTATGTAGGGATAACACCCACCACCACCCTTTGCCACCATTTTTTTTCCTTGTTTCGCGACAACCAATATGTTTTTCTGTTGGTCTGATGAACCAATCCTCGAGTTGTGATGCTATCGTAAAAACCATAGCTCTTTTTTCGCTTTTGATGTGGCATCCCAAGGAACCATGGAAAGGGAAAAGGGGAAGACGCGTCTATAGACAGCCTAGGCCCAGAAATATTCCTCAGCGCCCTTGTTTATGATTGTAGTACCTTTTTTCCCCTCTTTTCTGCAAGCTTATCTTTCATTACCCTGTGTCCAATGGTCTTGAACGATATTGTTTGATTGCACTCCTTTTTGGCATTTGGTATTCACGATATTTTTTTTATGTCTTCGATCGATAGTGTCAAGTCAACGGGGGCCGGTAAACGGCAAGCTGCGCGGGAGAATACTCAGGAAGCTATGGCGGAGGCCGAGCTACGAAAAGAGGAGGAAGAGATGTTGGCAGCGATGAGAATGATTCGGTCGCAAGAAAACGAAGAGGAGTCGCTGCAACTCAAGATGCAGATCATCGCCAAGTCGTCATCCACCACCTCGTCCAGTCAGGTGTCAACCGCTGCAACATCCACCGCGCCTGCCACATTGATTACTACGATCACGACGACCATCAACGGCGAGAGCAGTATCAACAATACCAACACTGATGCAAAAGAAGACGCCGCCTTGAGCCACTGCCCGGAGGATTTGCCCACTCATGACGTCTCATCAACACCATCAGAGGATCCTGCAGTGTCGACCTCGACCACGGACGCTACTCCTCAACCGAAAGTTCCTGGAGAGTCTCAAACGAACGCTGTCTCAGACAATGGTATGAGATGTACTACGTGGAATTAGTGATGGCGACAAGGAGAGTTTTTACATGGAGAAAACAAGCGAATGCTCATATATTGAATGCTTTTTTTTCTCGGACACAATACAGTAGGACCCACGGTGACTGAAGTATCCACAGAGTCCAGTGTGACCAATGCATCAGTAGATGCCTCACATGACGAGGATAAAGGGTCGATGGGAAAGGAAGAAAGCAATGTCTCCACATCCGAGGAAGTTGTGCAGGTGGATGGTAATGAACGGGTGCTCTTTAAGCCGGCACTTCGCTCAGGACGTAGACGCAAGGTGCTCTTGGATGAACATGGATATGCTATCCAGACAAAACCTCCTCGTCCTCCACCCAAGAAGCCCGAGCCAAAAGCCTGGGCTGTCGTTAATGGTACAGCCGTCAAACTATCTCTCCCCCAGGCGTCGAACCGCGTTCAAACAACAGAGAGTAGCAACGTTTCTGGGGAAGTAGTGGTGGTTTCAAAACTTGATGGCGAAAGCAGCGGCAGCAGCAGCAGTATCAGCAACAACAACAACAACGACAACAACAATAATAATAATAATAATAATAATCAGAGCGAAAACCTCACCTCCTCTTCCACCACTCATGCTTCGTCCTCGTCTTCCGATCCTTCAAACACTCAACCGACCGATCTCTCGTCTTTGATCGATGTGGTGAATCGTGGCGATGCTATGCACGAGATTTCAGTGAAGACTGCACAGGGCGAGGTACAGACAATCACGGCCCCTGAGCTCAGACAAACGCTTGCTGGATCCGGCTCCTCCAAAGATGATCAGATCAAAGCTATTGGTACGTTGATGATTGGCAACTGAGCCTTTGGGAACTCAACAAATAAGTAATGATCTTTTTTAACGGAAGAATGGTGCGACTTATCCAATTTACGTTTTTCGCACTTTTTTCTCTATTTTTACCCACCATTCGAATAGAAGAGCTCCTATTTCAAAAACGATCCGAAGCGATTCTTGCAACGATTCGTGGCCATATTCCACCATATGTCCCACAGGTACCACCACCACCAATTGGTCCAGATGGTAAACCGATGAAGCGCAAGCCCGGAAGGCCGCCCGGATACTTTTTAGGCCCAACATCGTGTCTGTACTGTCGTCAACAACATCGTCGATGCGACAACCAAAAAGTGTGTTCACGGTGCGCCAAGGCTGGCATTCCATGCGATCGTACGGGCACAGTTGAGCGGCCGTCAGTACGGAGCAAAGAGCTCAAGCTGGCCAAGGCGATCATCGAATGTGTTGAAAAGGGCACACCGGTGCCAAAAAAGCTGCAGATCCCCGCGGAGACTCAAGAGTCTAGCCTGTTGAGCATGATATACTCAGCCAAGTCCAAGATGACACCGGAACAGGCAAAGAAAATTCGACAGATTCTAGACTCGATGCCGTTTGTCCGACGAGCTGGTCAGCAACAGCAGCAGCCCGCACAAGCATCATCGTCATCATCATCATCATCTCATCGTCTGAGTGGTACTGCACAGGAAAATGGCAACACAGCAGCGAGTGGTTCATCGTCGTCTGTTGCGAACGATGAGGGTTCACAGGATGGCAGGAAGAGGCGGCGACGGTCGCCTAGCCCAAGCCAGATCTCACGAGCTAATATTATGGAACCTAATACGAAGCGGCTAGCGACCAGAGTGCCACCGCAGCGGTTTGATCCATCTGAATATGACACTAAGAGGAAGCGGAGCAAGACTGCGGCATCAAGCGATCTGGAGACGGAGAAGGGGTCAAAGACAACGACTGGAAAGCCGCGAGGACGACCACCTCAGTCGTCTTCTAGCAGTAATAGCAGTGGGACATCTGTGAAGGAGTCGACATTGGATGCCAAGACGACACCTCGGCGCGTGGGTCGCCCCCCTGGTCGACCATCGCTCAATGGCACCGTAACAGCAGTGAAAAAGCGGCCTGGTCGTCCACCAAAGGTGGCCAAGAGAGTAGGAAGACCGCCTAAAAAGCTTGCGCAGGATTCTTCGTCAACACGATCATCGTCTACTTCATCATCAACAGCACTGGTGCCAAGGAAACGCGGATTGGGTGCCGTGGCGGAGACCGATGGGCGTCGGAAGCGAGTGGAAGTATCACAGGATAGTAGTAGTCATCGTTCCACTGATGCACGTCACCAAACAGCCATTAAGCTCGTTCGCAAGACATTCCTCAAATCTGGATTGTATTCTGCAGACTTGAAGATGAATTCACCGCTTCGGCGGCTCACTGGCACGTCGCCTTCATCAACTCCGGCACCGACCTCATCTTCGTCATCGTCCTCAACATCATCTTCTAAACAACTCGTGACACGGAGGAACGACGTCAAGGGCAAGAAGCGGTCTTTTTTCGAACTGCCAATCAACTATGGCGAGACCTTGATGAACACGCAACGCGACTTTGTGCTGCCGTTTGATATCATGCAGGCATGGAAGCTTGGTGCGCTGATACAGCGCAAGCAACCAGATCCGTTTATCAAGATTCGTAGCAGTAAGGACTTGGATGAATCATCATCTGCGAATCACGTGTCATATCTCATGTTAGCAATCTTTCTCAACATTACTTTTTTCACCTGTCAATCATCTGTATAGACGTGTTTGTTGAACGCAAGAGGCGCGTGGAAACAAGTCCGATGGTGTGCCATTGCAAGCGTCCTCCACCAGAGGCAGGAGTTGTTGGATGTGGCGAAGACTGTTACAACCGAGTCATGTTTTACGAATGTGTTTCGGCGCACTGTCCATGTGGAGATCAGTGCTCGAACCAGCGGTTTCAACGGAAGAATCCGAACGAAGATCATCTTGAAGTTATTTGGGTAACTATCCAACATCCAATACTTTTTGAAATATTCTCCGAGTGCAAGAAAGGAAGGAACTGACTAAACAAATTTTTTTTGTCGCATGAATTTGTTTTATAGACAGAAGAGCGTGGCTTTGGAATCCGCACAACCAAACCGATCAAACGCGGCAGCTTAGTGATTGAGTACCGTGGTGAAGTCATTTCTCAAAAACTGTGTCTGGAGCGCATGGAGGGCATGTACAAAAACAATAAGAACTTTTATTTCCTGGAGTATGAAAAGGGCGAAGTCGTTGATGCCTGTCTAAAGGGCACCAATGCTCGATTTGTCAATCATAGGTAAGCAATTGATTTTTTTTTTAGTCTACCATATTTTTTGTACTGCTGAAGACTTTTTCATAGTTCTTCGTAACTGACATTATGACTACGCTTTGATTCATGAAAACACACACAACCGTTTTAGCTGCTCGCCCAACAGTCAAATCGAAAAGTGGTTCCTCAATGGCGAAATGAGCATTGGTATTTTCGCATCACAGGATATTCCGGCCATGACTGAAATTACTTATGACTACAACTTTTCATCGTTTAGCGGTGCACACCTGCAAGAATGCCGATGTGGCTCAGCCAACTGTCGCGGTTACATTGGCTCGCGCAGTCAAGGCGCTCGTCTGAAGGAGATGTCAAATGATGGCCTGGATGGTGCAGGGTCACCATCTAGTAGCGGTAGTGTCAATGGTAACGGAGGAACTGGACGCAAAGGAAACCATAGCAACAACGGCCCAGGACGTAAAAAGGGTAGCGGGCGCAAAAAGTCACATCACACGACGAGTCGACGTCGTGATGCAGATGACCATCACACGTTGTCAGTGCGATATGCACATCTGCCAACGTTAAAGACATTGCGACAGCGGCAATCAGACAAGTACAAGGAAAGCAAAATAATGGCGATCCGGTACACGCGCCTGTTCCTGTTCCGGAACATCCGGGAAGTCGAGTGCAAGTATATCAAATATGCACAGACCAAATCGCGAGGCTACCAGCACAATGACAATGAGAGCCGACGAGCGCGGCTGGCGCAGGCGCGACAAGGCCGCAAACGGAGCCTCGAAGGTGTCGTTGAAAGTCTGCGCAAGGCAGCGTTGGAGGAGGAGGAGCGCGAACAAGCTCGACGCGCGGCTGAGGATGAAGCCCGAAAGCGTGAGACTCAAGAAGAGGAGGCGGCCGAACATGCTGCAGCTCAAGTGGCTGCAGCCAAGATAGCAGCTGCAGTTGGATCTGCAGGAGAGACGGACAGTTTTACAACAGGGTCAGTCGAGCCATCCGAAGCTGGATTTGAGGCTGCGGAGGAAGAAGAGGAAGATGAAGAAGAAGAGGTAGATGAGCTTGATGGAGAAGATGAAGAAGCAGTAGCACCTTCGTCGTCGTCACCGTCGTCTTCATCGACGTTGTTTGCTGTACGGACGCCTCTGAGCGTTGAGGAGCCGGACGAGTTTGAGAATGGAGAGGCTCCGACTGTGTCGCAATTGAAGCAGTACTTAAACCGCAAGCTGGGCATTTCCTCCGAGTCTGATACAGATGAGCAGAATGTGTCTCCAGAGACGCATGGAGCGAAGAAAAACAGGAAGGGTACTACGAGATCGGCGAAGCGAGGTCTTAATGAACCCTTGACCCGAACAAAGACCACCAAGGCAAAAGATGAAATAGTACCAGCCAAGATAATCATGGACGATGAGGAAGAAGAGGAAGCGGAGAAAGAAGTAGTGGTAGTAGAAAATGAGGACGAAGAAGAAGTGGACGAGTTAGCGGACGATGTTGATGGCGATGAGTCACTGAAGCCGCTCCGCGAAGCAATGTTGAAAAAGGCACAAGCTGCTCATAGCAACGTTGACAATGAGTAAACCAAAAAGAGGAAGAAAAAAAGACATTACCATTCTTCCTTAATCGTCTTTTCTTTTTTCCCTACTTTTCAATTGCGAAATACTGTCGTCTCTCGAAAGTAAAGCCAAGCAAAATGATGAAAATATTTATAAATATATATTTAAAAAAATAGAACTCTTGAGACAGATTTGAAATTTACAAGGATATAACAAAGGAACGCTGCGAATCATCATGGTTACGATGCAGTGATTCATACTGGCTGCTGCTTTGCGAGTGATGTACACCACCACAATGATCATCACTGTCCTGATAATGGTCGACAACCTCCTGAAGCCATTGGACAGTCTTTTGATACTGAGGACGCATGCGTGCCGACCTATCACCGGACCACCGCCACAACGTAGTCGGCGATGGCAAGCCATACCCTGCATAGGTTGGATCGTAAATAGCATTCAAAACTGCGGCCATGCGCACGCCACTCTTGGCAATGAGCTGACGGACAAGGAAGCCATTGTCCGAGCCTGTTGCACGGTCATAATACTCGCCCTGAGAGTGGTCACCTTCGGGGCCGAGATAGCCGTACCAGGCATACTTGCATGCCATAGCATTCATCTCGCGAGCCCAGGCCTTTGGACACAAATGATGAAGGACAGAGTTGATATTGTTGTTGTTGATGATGTTGTCGTCATGATGTGACGAGGAAGGTAGAAAAGCAGGATTCTGAAGATCAGTGGCCCAGGGGTTGTCGGCTAGCTCATCCTGAATAGTTGCTGGATCACAAAGAGTCCAATTTTGCGAGCCTGGAGACCAAAACGAGGTGGTCATTTCCATGATGTTATCAAGATAGGATTTTGGATCCTTGTCAAAATTGTCTTGGATATCTTTCTAAACGTTTCAAACAATTGAAAAGACGTGTCGTAATACTTGTCAATACTGTGTTTTTTTCTTTTCCTCCAAAATGATTAGAGCAAAAGCAAAAAAAAGTCCCACTCCCTTCTCTCCTTTTTTTTCCTTTCCTCCTGACAATGTAATTATACTGACATAACGAAACGAGAGAAAAAAAACCACAACCATAAACAACACATGGTTGGGAAACGATAAAGAAATGGAAAAGATAAGAAAATAATAATAATAAAAAAAACTGACCATGATGAGTTGACTATCCCAGATCTTGTGAAGACTAGACTTGGCGCGGCGCCACCGGGCGGGGGCATCATTGCCGCCACGGGCCTTGCCGGTGGTATGAAGTGGTTGATGGATATCACCCAAGAAATGTACAAAGAACCGCAAGGCGTCTTCACGGATCGATCGGTCAGCCATGCCACCGTCCTCATCTTGGTCTTCTTGGTCCTCTTCCCAGAATTGCATACCACTACCACCACCTGGTGGTCGTGGAGAAGAAGGAGGACGTGAAGGAGGGGGAGGGGGAGGGTGGGTCTTGTAATGCATCAGAGTTGCCGTCATATTGAAGATACCATTGACGACGTCATGACGGTCGCGGCTATAGTCAAAGTGGCAATCGTCTGGCGGATCATCTGCAGTGTTGACATAATGAAAGACTGACGCCCAACGGTATTGTGGGCGCATCTTGATGGTGTCTGGCCATGGCGCAGCCTTGGAAAGTAGACCGTCGTAATATGGAGACAAGATTTCTTTGACTTGTCTTGCTGTCTCGGGTGTGAGGAGGAGTTGGGCAACCTGACCTGTCAAGGTGTGGCCTAGTGAAAATATGTTTAATAGTTATTGGGTAATTAAAAAAGGGGGGGAAAGGGTGGGGGGAACAGAGGGAGAGGGTCAGTGGGGAGTTTTTACGACCCATTTATTCATCAGTAACAATTATTGGATGGTTCATGGTTGCTTTTCATACCAAGGATGCCGTAGCCCTGTGCAACTTGAGACAAGGTCAGCACTGCAAGAACACTGACTGACACTCGCATTATGAACGGGGTTTTCTTCGTTTTAATATATGAAATACTCGATAAAGGGGGGAGTTGGATCAAAGGCTTGATAGTGTTCAAAGTGAAAGGAATAAAAAGAGAAAAGATAAAAAAAAGAAAAAGGCAAATGAGGCAAAGTCGGTGGAATGGGAATGAATGTAAAAAGTGGCAAAGTTATGAATGAAATGCCATTTGGCAAGAATAGGTCATGAGAGTAAAGAGAAAGAGAGAGAGAGTTGGGGTTACCCACTGTTGGTGTCTCTCTTAGTCCTGGTGGGCACCTGACTCTGAGCTCGCTCATACCATTCCTCTGACACCCTCCACACAAAAATGGACTGGGTATATACAGCAACACACTCCCAATTGTGCACAAACATTTGGGCATTTTTTAGGCCAATGTGGCAACAGCTTTTTTATATTTATACTGGGTATTAATTAGTAGTAAGAGTCGTGTCATGTGCTTCGCAAGCAATTAGGTCTTTTTTTGGTTTTAAAATGTAAAGTCAAGTCCACTGCCGAGGCTCAGATCCAGACCAAGCTGGAATGGCTGAGCGTCCAGTTTGGGGAGCTTGCCGTGATCGTCGGCTTCACCGTCACCTTTATCTTCGTCTTCTCTACTGTTGTTGTTGTTGTCATCACTCTGTGGTTGCTGCTGATGCTTCGCTTTATCCACCTCGCTCTTGTCTACCTCAGCAGTGGTCTGCAAGCCCGAATGAGTCGAAAGCATCGAGAGCCGCTCTGCAAAGCTGCGATGTGTTGTGCCTGCTTGGGCTTGTGTAGGTGATGAAGGCGGAAGCCCTCCCTCACTCGCTGCATTATTATCGACTGCGGCGGCGGACGGTGAGGCGGCGTCATTCTTCGCCCTCATTGCAGCATCAACTGCCTGACGGTCACTCATGTCAAGACCTTGAACTATAGCCTCACTGTCATCGTGCCCACCGTTATTGTCATTCTTGGATCCGTCCTGCGAGGATGCTAGCGGTTCTGGTGTGGCGGCCGTCGATGCAGGAGTCTTTGCATCCTCGGACGTTATTCCGCGCGAACCCAAGACTTGTATTGTCTCTGATGCATCGTATGTTGCAATCTTGGTGGTGGTGGTGGTGGTGGCCAATGTCATCGTGTCGTCTGCAGGAGACGACAATACCCCTTCTTTTGTTGTTGTCTCTCCGCTAGGTGTTTCTGTTGTTAATGGTGATGTGGGAGTGGTTGCTGCATCAGCTGCAGCTGCATTGGCTGCATGAATCGTTCCTGCTAATTCTGTTACGGCTGCCTTGTCCCTCTCGACTGCATCAAGTCCGTCCTTTTCTACATTGGTGGTGGTGGTGTTGGATGCGATTGGAGCTTTGTTGGCACTCTTGTCTGTTGACACCACCACTCTTGTGGTGTTATTGCCATTGTTGTTGTCATCATCGTCATCATCACCAACAAGGACAAGCTCGCCACCGTTTGTTCGACGCTCGACAGCAAGCTTGAGCGCACGGCTCATGGCGACCAGGCCCATGCGTCCATCGTCCATACTGGAAAAGAGGCCTGTGCTCCGTGCCTCGTATTGTTGGCCTTGTATAAGTTCGGTCGATTTTCCATCCGATGACGGTTTCAGATGAAAGAAATGTGTACCCTGAGATTTTTTTGTTGTGTACGGTTTTTTTGTGTTTGTGTGTAAGACATTCAAGAATTTAAAGAATGTGTGGGGTAAGTTAAGGTGGTTTTTACGAGCTGTCTTTCATAGTGCATTATGTAAAAATCGATTGTGTGTTCAGAGAATCAGGGGGGAGGAGGGAAAGGGCTTGAATAACCGCAAAGAAGAAGAGAGATCCAGACACACACACAAAGAGAGACGGAGAGAGAGAGAGAGAGAGAGAGAGAGAGAGAGAGAGAGAGGTGGCCTGAAAGAAATGGAAAAAAAATACTTACACGCAGGAAGCCGCTCGTTGTGACCCATTCAAGAGATTCATTCGTCTCAACTTTGGTGACTTTGGAAGATCCGCCCTTTGCTAGTGAGAGGCGTGATAAAGTTTGAACATGAACAGGTAAAGAGATAGGCTGTTAGGAAAGCTGCTACTTTTTTTGTTATCTGGTACAACAAAAACATTTACAACACTAAAAAAAACATACTCATAGGAGCACCACAGAGTATCCGGACTGGAAGCCTCGTTTTGATATGGAGCGTCTCGCCGACTATTTAAATGAGAACCAATCAAGGTAGCAAATTTTAGCTAAACCATGTTTTTCTTTCATCGGAAACCTCTGACAAAAAAACAATACCTAGTTAGATCACTTACGGGCAACAGTACCACGAGCGTGAACAAAAAGTGGATTCCATTCCGAGTAGTGGTCCAGATCCACCAACACCTCCCACACTTTGTCTGGTGGTGCATCGATGCTGACTCCTGTCTTGTGCTCGATAATCCTTTGCGGTTTACCCATTGTTGTTGTTGTTATTGTTTGTTGGATGGGAGATCACTAGATTTGTGGGGTGTGTATACAAGACTTGATCGTGTTTTCTTCGTTGGTATAAGGGTTAGGAACAGGGGTGAAAAAGGAAAAAAGGAAGGGAGAGAGGAGTGAGTGTGTATGTGCGTGGGGGTGGGGGTAAAAGAAACGAGTTTTTAAGGTGACACCGAAAGGTGGTAAGGTGGTAGACGTGACACTTGAAAAAAAAGAGAAAGGAACAAGAAAACAGTTAAGAGAAGGAGAACACGAAATGTCGTCAATGTTTGAACATCCAGACGCGTGCGCGTAGTTTTGTTGATATTTTTTTACATACAAATTGAGTCGCAAAGGGACAGAGTTC
This sequence comes from Actinomortierella wolfii, assembly GCA_016098105.1. Taxonomy (NCBI): domain Eukaryota; kingdom Fungi; phylum Mortierellomycota; class Mortierellomycetes; order Mortierellales; family Mortierellaceae; genus Actinomortierella; species Actinomortierella wolfii. The sequence goes on along the minus strand of JAAAIY010000090.1, from coordinate 58,396 downwards.
TTTTTTTTTCTCAGATGCCAGGAATAAAGAAGTACACCTCAAAGACTTTTTTGTTGGAATTTTGAATGTCAACAAGGAAGGATGGGTGGACTGAGAGTGTAAACAAGAGAGAAAAGAAAGAAAGAGAGAGAGTGAAAGGAAGCAAAATAGCTAGGAATGGAGGCAATTAAGCTACCGCAAAAACAAAAAAAACACCACCTTATGCTCTTCGATTCATGCTATGAAAGATCCCATGCCACCGTAATCAGGGTGATCAATATGCTCCTTGAACGCACTTTTGAACACATACACCTTGAGCTAAACAGAGAAGGAATGCACAGTAAACACCATACTTCTTCTTTTCATGCGCTCGTCAACGTCTAGAGCGTTGTGTATATGTGCGTATGTGTGTGTCCGTGTGCGCAAGCATTTTTTAACTGAACAGGAGAGGGAGAAAAAAAAAAGAGAGAAAAGGTGCTATGAATAATATGTTATTTACACATTGCCGAGAATTGCTTCCAGAAGCTTTGTGTGGGTGCCACCCTGCTCTTTCTTTTTTACACTCGTTCAGTCTTCTTTCTCGGCTAGAAAGGCAAAAACAACATAAAGCTACCAGCCAAACAGCCTTCTTTGTCTCCGTTCTCGCCTCCTTCTCACAATGAGGTCCAGTCTACATAGGTTCCTTGATATGTATGCCTCTCCTCTCGCGTCCAACCTGGACATTCACTTCAGGAGAAAACGAGGCAAAAGCTCTGTTCAGAGATGCAAGTGAGGAGGAAGAATGTCCTCATCCCTGAAATCTTGGACAAGGGGAAGGGCAAACAAGCGAAGACAAAGAGGGCTAGAGAAAGGCGAGGCTGTGGACCAAAAAAAAAATAAGCATTGGTGTTACATCCTCGCTCTTTTCTCGTGGTATGTCCTTGTGTCCTACTTTGGTACCACAACCATTGGTGCCCTTGGATACATTTTGATCACGGAAGAATAAAAACGATTTGTGCAGCACGTACATTGTATTGCAACAACAGAAAGACACCGCCATGCAATGCATGTGCTAGACAGAGAAGAAAAAAAACAAAGAAAACACTTTTGACCACCTATGGTAATATTGGTATGGGCAATATGGCTTGTACATATTTTCCCTTTTGCCTAATGCTGGTGGGGGTGGAATGACTCTTTTGGGTGATCTTCACAAGCATTGGAGGATGAGGGATACACAACATGTACAGAAAGCATACCATTGCCCAACCCACAGTGTTGTATTTCAAAACTCATATGCCTCCTTTCGTCAGCGCTGGGTTGCTTACCCTACATTCACGACTGTACACACAAACAACACCTTCCATTCACGCACTCACAACAACCGTGGCGACTGACTTTTTAAGGAATGATGACCAACCTCGAGGAACCAACAGTTTGGACCACACAATACCAAATGGATACAACAACAATCATACATGGGACCACTGGAGCGGGTGGAAAAACAATGATGCAGGTTTGCTTAGGCCTTTCACTCTCTCTCGTTCTCTACAACGCTAGCAACTTTACGCTTTTTTCTCTTTTACGAAATAGCACATATACACACACACATAACACACCATAAGACAAAGAACGCGGCGTTGCGCGTGACCTTGCGACTGTTGATCGAAAATATCAATAATCATAATAAAAAGCCATTGTATCCCGAATTTATGTTTAGCAGCATAAAGAATGTAAACAGTGTGGATATGGACGAGTCTTTGTAGAGAAACACCAAGGAATGCGCAAAAGAACAAGAAAAAAAAGCGCTTGGCTCTATCCATGCGCAAAAAAAAATAACGGCTGCGTAGGATGTCCTAAGAACAGTATATCTGATATACATACTAAGGTGAACAAGCAACGTCAAACAAGATGACACAATCAGACAGCTACTTTGAAAATCCTTACACCTACAAGGATACATGCCTGCTTTGTCAGACACCTGACAGTTGCCAACACGTAGGCTATATTTTTTTGTGCACAGCGCGTTGTTTCGCGACAGCCTAAAGCCTTTTTTTAGTCGGTGGCAACCAACAGAAAAACAACTATTATTTTCGGGGGGGGGGAGAAGACAGTACCTTTCTCCTCGGCGGAGTCTTGAAAAAAAAATCCTCATCGACTGTTGTAGCACATACGGACGCATTGCGCATTCTTGACGAGCTGACGTCGTTGTTACGGCTGCCTTATGGTACGTACTGTATATCATCTATGTCACCAGAAGGTCATTTGGTAGTGCACAGCCCAGCTGACAGTACCGCACTACTTTTTTTTTTTTTTTTTAGTCCTTCTAGACCCTCTACAGCAAAAACTGCGTTGTGCACACTTGCGTCCAAATATGCCTTGTCGGAAAGAAAAAAAAATAAAACATTCACCGGAAAGTCAAAAAAACGATTTTGGAAGTGCAAAAAGAAAAAAGAAAAAAGGTACAAGGCAATCCAGGTGCTAGGTCATTGGGTTCGGCGAAGCTTCCCCTCTAGGGTAGACCACGAAAAGGGCTGTCCGGATTTCTTTATCGTTCACGAAGATAAAGAAGCTTATTTTGTCTTGGTGAGAATTTTAACTCTTGATCTTCTCCCCAACGAAAAAAAGAGAGAGTTTTCTCTGTTTCTAGTAGACACACAAATGAGAGAGAGAGGGTGGTGAGTGTGTGAAAAAAAAGAGAGGGAGAAGAGAGTTTGGACGTGCACAACTTGTTCGATAGGGCGCAATGGCCAAAGTCAAAAAAAAAATTGGGCAATTGTCAAAGTTTGAGCAAAAAACGCCTGACAGCGCTCGTGCAACATAGTTGCAACCTGGTACCCTCCTTTCTCCTCCCTCATGTCCATTGTGGTAGTGGCAAAAAAAAAGAGACTACCATGGTGTGGAAGGTTACAGGCTCAACTCCACATGGCACATGGCCCATGGCACATGGCACATGGCTCATGGTCGCTTTGTAGCGGAGAAGGACCAGCAGGGGACAATTGTACATACAAGAAAAAGAAAAACACATACACACAACAGAAGTAAACATGGTAGTTTGTATAGGGTTGTGTTTTGGATTACACAATGAGCTCATGACACACAAAAAATACAGCGTGGTCGATCCAAGAGCCTACATTCGCATATCGTAAAGCATCTGGATGTACCTTTGTAGACAGAGGATGTACTTTTGTAGACAACCCCGTGTACTTTTGTAGACAAGGCAACAAAATGGGTATGTACCTCCGTCTTTGTAGACGATATACAAAATACCCTTTTGTAAGAGGTTTGATAGACAAAGGATGACAAAGTGCAGTTTTGTTGACTCCGCCTATTGTTTGTCGTGTATTCTTGTGGGGAGTTCTTGCTGGACCACATTGCCAACTTTACGTTGTTTGATCCCATGGTTCCTGTTCACAGTTGTAAACCTTTATTTTTTTTCTTTCCGATGCCAATGGATTATGTGAACATGCAGCAAAGTGTATACTTGCGGACCACCAAAGGTTATGTACACCTTGCCATGTTGTGGAAGAAATACAAGGTGTTGTTCTCTTCTGGCTACAATATACACAGCGTATTATTTGTTATTGTTGTTTCCTGAACCTGTACTTTGTGGACGTGAGATAAAGAACGTTGCTGAGTTTCGCTCTACAAAGGAGGTGGAGGAGGGGGCTTGGGTCATGTTGTCGCACAGGGCCTCCACCAGCCCGTCAGCAGTCAATAAGAAGCTGTTTTTGGCAATATGTCGTGCCTGACACACTCTGCTCTCTTTTTTTGCAACCGCATTCCACTATGTGCCTCTGGTTGCGCGACTTGGTCATTTGCTGTTCCTACATAACATGCACTCGTCATGGTGATCGTCTGTTGTTGTGTCGGACCTCATTGTTTTTATTATCTATTTTTTTTCTGTACTTGGTCGGTGTGCTGACTATTCTGTGGATCAGGTTACCAAGCAGTCTGACCTGGGAGTATGTGTGTATATAAGCCAATTGTTTGTTCCAGATCTGTGTTACCGTTCAGGTTCCGGACACAATGCACAAAGGGATTAGACATTCCTGTTATGCATCTCCTCTTGCATGCAATGGACTAGTAGGTCACCAATTGCGAAACCATGATGCTGGTTCCCTTCCCATTTTCGTATTTGGTGTACTAGAGGGGAGGGGACGTTAGCTTTGTTTTTTTTTCTTGTTGTCCAAAGAAGTTGCTGTGTGTGTATGTGTGTGTGTGAGTTGTGTGTAGCGTACAACTTGTTTTGTTATCTCTCAATGGTATACTCAATTGCACCTTTTGACTCTCCGATTGTTTTACATTTGTATGTTCGTGACCTTTTCGTATTTCCTCATTGTTGTCGTGTTTATAACCTTTTTTGTCTCGCGTTTTGGAAAGAGTCCCCAATAACAAAAAAATAAAGGTACACAATATGTACTCTCGCCACCTCCTTGACTCGGGCCAACTGCAAGGAGGTCGAAGAGAGCGAACCCTGACCAGCAGGAATACGTAGTTTTAGCATCAGCGAGACAACGACAAAGACAATGACTATCAACCCCATTTGCCTGCCAAACAAAGCTTGTTGAAGATTGCGAAGAACAAACAAAGAAAACAAAACGACAGTGGAAAAAAAACAAGAAAATGTTTCAACGATCGATTATTTTTCTCCGCTCCACGTCTCGACTCTCGATTCTCCATTCCCTCTACTTTTGATTTTCACTCATCAGCTCACTCGCTCACTCGCTCACGCACTCACTTTTGCTCACACGCTCTCTTCGTCCAACGCGTTGTCCACATGACCTGACACCACGCGTTGCAAAGCCACTGGTCGAAAAAAAGAGAGATAGAGAGACATAGAGAGAAAGAGAGAGAGGGACATGCCAACGGCGGCGTATCATTACATTTTTCAACGTCACCTCTTGGCATGCAATTGAAGTCGAACAATTGAAAAATAAAAAGGCCGAAATGGTAGAGCGAAGTGAACTGAAGCACGAGACAGCTCATTCACCCATCGGGGCTTTGAACAGGTGTAGATCTCGATGTCCGATGTGCGACGGAATGCGTCATACCTATGCATGTGCTTATTGAAAGAGCCTGCCAAAATAGCTTGTGTACCCGTAGTGCATCCTCTCTTCTCACTCTTTTCGTTCTCAGATAGATACACGCTATTTTTTTCTTTCTTTCTCTCTCCCTTCTCGCTAGGCCCTCGTTTTGTGTTGTAATTTTTACGTTTTTCGTAACTTTGCAACTTTGGATCCAAAAACAAAGTTGGCTTTTTTCAGTTCAGGCACGTTGTCTTTTGTGGATGTTGATCCCAACAGCCATTCTCACGTAAGAAAGAAAAAAAAAGAGTCCAGAGCCCAAGAAGCCCATTGCACAAGAAAAAAAATGGTTGCCTGAGAAGGAAAAACAAAACAAACGAAAACCTTGGCAGGATACATTGTCTACAACTCCAACGACCTCCATTACTACTACGCAAACAAGACTTTTTTTTTCTCTTTGTCATGCCACCTCGTTGATGGGTGACACTGGATTGTTTTGTATACATAGCCTTTGCATACAAAATGGTGTTGCGCAAGCGAGCAAGGGTCAGAAGAGGGTGCATGTCTTTGTTGTTTGTTGCTATTATTGTGTGTGTCTCTCTACCTCCTCCTCCTTCCCCCACAGCATGGTTGTGATCGACAATATGAAGTCCCAAAGTAGAGGGACAAAAGATGGAAACATCCTAAAACACACACATACACACACACATACAAAAAAGGATGATGAGCTGGCATGGTGTAAGTCCCGAGGAACTTTTTTTTTCTGTCTTTGCCTTAGCATTGCCACAGTTTGGCTCAGAAACTCATAACGAACCAAAAGTGAATGACAAAGATCACACATCGTTTCTGCCCATGTCTTTTAGTGCGCACGCGCAAAAAAAAAAAAATTCTCGATCCTCTATTTGCATATTTTTTTCTACTCCACAAAACATTCACTGTTCAAAATTCTCCTGAGATGACAAAGACATACTTTATTGTTTTCTATAAGGCTGCACGATATCCGTGACCATGCCCACATTACCCTGGGCCCTATCGCATGACTTCTTTGTTATTACTGCCTTTATTTTCAGACACATACATACAAGGAATGAGAGAGAGAGAAAAAAAAGGGATCCGTGTAGGTTCTAAATCTTTCTTGTAAATTCTGTAACAAGGGTCAGGGGGACAGAACCGAAGGACCATGAAAATTTTTTTCTTCTCTACTTTTACAAGCCGTTATTGTTTTTTTTGTGTCTGTATGTGGCATTGTCAATATGTCAGTTGAGTACTACGTACAACACCCACCTTTATTTTTTTTTCTGTAGACCGAACCCTCCTCCAACGTCGGAACAGGAAAAAAGGTATACACGATGGAGTCATCATGCCATCTTTCTGGTAGCACAATCTATTCCCTTTTTGCAACACCCAATAGTATTTTTACATTCTCTTGAACCAGTCTACAACAACAATAAAAAAAACTTTCTGTGTAGAGTGACAAAAAAAAGCGGCTAGCAAGGTGTCATAGTCGCGCGCGTTGTGGAATTGTCTGCAAGAAAAAAAAAATAGGCAAGACTATTGCCAAAGGTCCAAGCTCTAGTTATCACGCGTCTTTTTTTTATTCTGGACTGACTTTTTTTCCTGCCATTTTGCCTGAAATAATTGAAAATGTAAAATAGTACCATGTAGAGATGAAACAACCAGGTCATGGCTTATTTAAAAAAAAAAAGAAAAAAGAGAGAGAGATGTGGCCCTTCCGTAGTAGCAGTTTGACGCGCACTAGACTGCATAGAATCCTGTGCTAGTTGATATGCATCACAAAAAAACAAAGAATCTGATTTTTTATTTCAACGCTATCACAACGAAAAGGCGCGACTCGCGCTTCTCTCTATCTTCTCTTTGCATTTACTACAGTAGAATTCAACTGGCATGATAGGATAAATATTCTCAGACTTTCTTGTTGAATGGTGTAAATGTATGTGTGTGTGTGTGGCAGTAAACTATCCATAAAACATTTGTTATCGTCCTGACTTTCTCTTTGCGCTCTTCTATCCCGGTTTTTGTACCTTTTAGTTTCTAGCATGAACAACCATTGTAGTATCTGCAAAAAATGTGTGTGTTGTCTTTGTTGTCTTTTAGGGTACCTGTTCATTTTTTGGATCACTCTCCTTGTTTGATTACTCTCTCTTCATCCATCTCTCTATGTATTTGTGTGTGTGTGCCCTGGATGAACCAACCGAAAAGGTCTCGGTTCAATTACGATCGTTGTCCTCATCTAACAAGTTATGCAAAACGAAGGATACATGAATGACAGAAAAGAGAGAAAGAGAACAGATGAGAGAGAGAGAGAGAGAGAGAGAGAGAGAGAGAAAAAATGGCCGAGGTATGGAGAGACAGGGGGGAGGGAGATGTGAGGTTAAGGACGTAAGCAAAATGGGACCCAACTGAAAGCGTTGTGAGAAAAGGATAAATGGAATACATGTACACTCTCTATGCTCATTAAAACATGCACCTATAAGAGTCCGAGCTTTTTTGGACATTGGTGAAAAAAATACTCGTAAAAAAAAGCACCGAGACGTGATGATGACACTGACCTGGTCTTTGTTTTCTTTTTTGGATCTGTGGTAGAGTGACCTGAGTGGAGGAAAAAAAAGAGGCACGAGCGCACTTTTCTCCAAAAATTGTTGTTGCGGGAAAAAAATTGAGCCAAGACCCAAGCAAAAAAAAAAAGCATTGACAAACAACAACTAACAACAATAACCCGAAACAACCACCAATATCACTTTGTGGAGTTTAGAAAAAATAATGAGAAACCGAAAAAAAGTGTGAACAAAAAGTTGGTAGCCACCTCCTGCTTAGACCCTTATTATTATTAATTATTTTTTGTTAAACGGGCGAAGCATGACCAACCATATCCGAAACATTGAGATGTCATTTTTGTTGCCACCGCCTCATTACACCTCTTTTGACACGTAAGCTCTGTCCAATGGCATGGAAGTTGAACAAATCTCCGGATTTGTATTTTTTTCTGGTTCGTAAAAAAACTAGTAGCATGAAGTAGGCAAAAGACAAAAGTGAAGAGGGGAAAAATGGGCAGGTGGATAGGTCTCTCTCTCTTTTTTTTTCTTTTACCATATGACACGACACCCTGCAGCGCGTCAATGAGATTTCTCTTTTTGAAAACAAAAGGGCATAACGCACGGTACCTCTTGCATCTATCATGCAAGGCGTGATGAACATGACCATGCATCTCACAAACGAATCGAGGACAGTAATACTAGAGAAGAGATACATTGACTAGAATATCTGTTAGTGGGTGCATCAAATATTATGACGGATGTTTTTTTTCTGCTTTTTCTATCCAGACAAGTCATTCAACGTAATGATAGCAAAAAAAACGTGATGGTGAAATTACAAGTGAATAGAAGAAGATAGATGCATAAGATCCGTTCAAAGATGAGTATACATGAGTTGTAATTGCGATTAGAATGGTAGCTAATAGATGTAGAAACATGGTTCAGATTTATACAGCTCATCTATTTCTGCATTGCTAGGAAAGGTTTTGACGCGTTCCCTAGACTGACATTCGACAATTGATACCAATATCCACAACAGGAGAGAGAGAGAGAAAAAAAAAAGAGAGGCGATGATGACAAGATTGTGGCCAACGGCGGAAGAATGACAGAAATAATAGAGTGATAACATGGCGCAGTCCATTTGGATCATTGATCCGAGCGGACTCGCTTGCTATGCAACCAAAAACTGCAAATTGGGCCTCAAAAACACGTCGCGTCACACGTGGATGGAAAAAAAAGGTTGTACATATTTCGTGTGAGGCAAAGGATCCACCACCGTGTCCTGGCTATGACTCTATTTTTTTTGTGTAAACGTGTGGCACTGTGAAGGTTCTTGCACAGAAGAGACCAAAAAAATGTACGGACATGACGCCACCACCAGAAATGACATGAAGGATGAGGCCCATGCAAGATTTCTAATAAGTCCCATGTAGATATTCTAAGAAAAATAAAACAAGAACTGCGCGTGATTCCTTTTTTTTCTGAGACGAGAGGTAGCCATTACGCAAAAATAAGCTGCGCATGCTAATCCTTGGGCAGAGACGAAGACAAAAAAGTAACTGTTTTTTTTGTCTTGCCATCCAAGCCTATGAAGGAGGAGGGAGAGAACTGGGAGAGATGGCACTGCCCCACTAAGACTTGTTTAAAAAAAACACAAACATGCACGAGCGGAATGGAAGAGCAAGAAATAACGAAGAGGACCTAGCACTGCGGTTGCGCTGTCAGGTTTACTCTTCACCCTGCATACGACATTTTTTTTTGTTCAACGCACGGCCCCCTTTCTTCCTCCCATTCTTTCCGCCATCTTCAGAAAGAAGAAGAAGAAAAAAAAGTATACGCCATGGACGTCAACCGACCACTATTGGAACGTCCAAAAGAGCTCTCCGTCTATCTTCCCACCTTCTCAGAAATGTAACAAAACACGCATCATTTGATAGGTCTTCCCTCATCAACAGTGCACAGGGAACAGCCACAAAGATGTAAGGGGGTTAGCTTTAGTCGAAATGCAGGCGTTAGCGCCAGGCCGTAAGTATCGCTTTCAATGACTCTAAATACATAAAGCCAACAGTGTTGTTTGGACCCTCATTTCATTCGCTCATTTCGATGACAGTATTTGTGTGTGTAGGCATAAAGTAAGAAAAAGCAGAATGAGGCGAAAAAAACACAGGGATTAGCCTTGAAAAATGGCGATAAAGCATATCAAACAACAGGTAGACGAATAGGCCTAATGATGATGGTCACTGAGGCATCAGACCGAGGAAGAGCTGCCTGAAAATAAAACAAGGGTGTTCTGGCCCAGTACACAATGACGTTGTCCAGCATTTCTGTTGCGCATGTTGTTGTTGATTCCTCTATTCGTGGCGTGGTACGCACTTGGAAGGAGACCCCGGCAAAAAAGGTTCCAAATCTGCCACCGCATCTAGTTCGGTTACTGAACAGTAACTTTTGAGCCGAACAACAAAATAACATGCTATTTGATCGAGAGAAAAAAAGTGGCACTTCGTGGGCAACAACAATATCATTAAAAAATGGAAGAACAATTTTGGCGCCTTGCATGGTAATGCATGGGTTGGCCATGCGTTTGTAAAAAAAAAAGTCTGAATATAGACAATGTCATGTTTGGATCGCGCAATTGTGCATTCCAGACCTCGAGGAGCTCTGCCTCATGTCTAGTCTTTATTATTTTGTGAAGAGGTAAAAAAGCCCATTGCAGTAGTCTATTTGTGAGCATTGTGGGTGCTGCTGCAGGTGTTTTGGGCGGTCACGGGTATGCTATTTGGAAGATAACAAACAGTAAGCAAAAGGTCACATCCCTGCAGCCAAGCATTTGGCCGTCGTCTTACTCTAAAACCCTTGGTCAAATGCGCGTTCTCATAGAGACCAATACGCGACCAACGCAATGTTTGTGTGGATGACACGGCATTTTTTTCATTGCAGCTGCGCGATGCGCCAAAAGGGTAACACGGGTCACCGACAACACAATCTTCACTAGATGACTACGCCTACAAAAAAAAGAAAGGAGAATACATGATTCTGTACCATTTTAGGTTTAGCAACGGACGGGGAAAGGGGGAGGTTAGGGCTACTGGCTCGTGCACTTCTTGTACACGTTATGGAAATACACTTTGTCTTCTCCAATTAGTACAACGTCGCACTTCAGTATATGTCTTTGTTTCCTTTTGCGTGTGCCTTGTCTTTGCTCCTTATCGATTTTGAAGATCTGGATACTCTGTGAAGAGTTGAGGATGCGGTGTGTAGAACCCTCGGAAGTGATGACATTGTCTCTGCACAATGGAAAGGGGACGCAAGTACCTTTTGGTTTACTAATTAATGTACACTCTATCATTCCTTATGCTGTCAGGTTTCCCAGCATTAAGGTACTTTACTCCATCATGGCATTGTTTTCCTTGTGTCTCTCGACATAGGAAAAGGAAAACATCAAAATTCTCTAGATGGACCTCGAGGAACAAGCGGGTCGTGTCACCACCAATTAATACGGGTGCAACAATGTTTTTTCTGCTTTGTGAAAAATTGCGGAGGGGCAAGGAGCGATTTCGGGATTTGGGGGGTGGGTGGCAATACCAGGTTTTCCACCCCGGTTGTTGTTAGATTGTGTGGTCTTGCTGCCTTTTACTTTTTTGTTTGTTTTTCGTCGTGAACCACACCAATCCAAACCCTTTTTCGCGTTTTTTCACTATACCCTGCATATATATTTCTCTTGAGTGGTTTCCCTGATCTTTGTTCAATGAGCAGATAGCACGTCGTGTACAGCGAGATTTTTGTGGCGGGGGGGGGACATTTAACATACACCACCTTATATCCACAAAAACAAGCGATTGGTATTTAGGCGACTTTCCTTTCTAAACAAGCAAAACGCGTATTAGCATTCAACCTCTATGGTTAAAACTGAGAGCAATGCAACCCATATGTCCACCTTTGGAAGTCAAAGATGGTGGCAAAGAGTTGCAACAAACAAAAAAAGAACATATCATCCGTGAGAAAAATAACGCGTTGGCCAAAGAAAAATGGCCACGGCCTTTATTATTAATGCTACACATTCTGGCACACGAGACTGTTTCAACCAAAAAGGACAGCTGCAGCACCAAGAGTGTAAAAAAGAGCATAGAGAAAGCCTTTTTCCATCTAAAATTCTACCTGGATATTCTTTCTTTATGTCGTCCTTTTCCGTTTTTCCTACATTTGCGACTCAAAAAAGTCAGACTATTGGACAAGACGAGGCGACAAGTCACGTAAAAAAAAGGTGAACGCGACAGATGAAAACAAAAAGCACACGACCAGACCTTCGTATTGTGACGCCACCATCTAATCACTCCAAGACACGCCTACTTAAAGCTGATCAAGTTGCCTACGAAATAGTCCTAGAAACGACACCAGTTCCTTGCCTAGACAACAATCAATAACAATCAATGTGCAGTTGCGGCCCATGTAAAAATATTCTTCCTTCTCCCCGGGTTGGTGAAGTTTCAGCTAAAATGCATTGGGAAAAAAAAAGACTGCAAAATTGTCGTGTTTTGTAAGCACGGCTAGCCTGATCGGGCATACCTCCGCTATGATAAGATCTGACGGTGCAAAGAGGAAAAGGAAAGGAAGGGGGTAGGACACGAATAGGAGGTAGAAGGATGGAAAGGGGAGGGAGGAAAGGATGAAGGACACAGAAGACGGGGTTATGCGTTCAAATATAAGAGATGGCTCTGGTGTACCCATGTGTATCTGAGCCCTTGCATGTGTGTCTCAGGCAAGAAGAAAAAAAAAGGGAAAAATAACATATCCTTTGTTGTCCAATATACTCTTTTCCGCGTGAGAGAGGATCTAGTAATGTATCTCTCAGATCATACCGCTTTGGTTGCCATTTTGCTCTACCGGGGATTCTCTATGGTCTTTTCAGCTTTATCGCGTAAAATCCTAGATAATCTAGCTAGAGAGTTATAAAGACTACCAAAAAATAGCACATCCATATCTCCCTACCATTTCATTCCTAAAGGGACACTTTATACTACACCAGCCCCGAAGGAGATAGAAGGCACAAAACTAAGGCTCAAAGAGTAAGAGATGTTTTCCCTCGTCAAATATTTTTTCCTTCTTTTTCCCCCCTTCTCTCCTTTTCCCTGTCTGATTATCCTCCCCCCTCCCCTTTCTTCGTCAACAGCTCTAGAGGGAGAGGATAGGATGGTGCAAACAGTCTGGTCCATTTTGCAATGGAGAATGTTTGGCAGTTGGGTAGATAGGCATTAAAATAGACCGACATGGGATGAAGGGAAAGGGAGCGAGCAAAAAAAAAAAAAAAAAAAAAAAGCTCCTATTCCAATTCTGTTCCGAAATTCGACTCTTACATGTAGTCGTGTTCATATTGTTGTTATTGTTATTTGCTACTGAAGAGCTATCTTCTCTCTGTTGTGGTAAGGGTACTTACGCGTGATAATCCACGCAGTCAGAGAAAACAAACTCGGCAAGAGAAGACCAGATCAAAGGAGGGGTGGTTAGTGAAAGGCGGGAAGGGAAAAAAGGACGAGGGTAACGATATTAGTAATGGAAAGAAGAGGGGGATAGAGCGGAAAACACGCTTGTGGAGGAGGTGTATGCCAGACGATATCTCGTGTGTATATCGTGTGTGTGTACATGTGCGCGCTTTGTTCCAACAAACACAATCTCTTCACGAGTCAAAGCGTCGTTCCCTCTCTTTCCGAGTTGTGAGAATAGAAGGAAAGAAGGACAGAACACTAAATGGCATTGGCAGCCTTTCACCTTATTTTTGTTGGTTAGAGCGGAACGAATGTGCAATGTGAGCCAATGGTTCTTGGGCCAGTGCGATCGTCATTCGAGAACAGAACTAGAAAATAAAAAAAAACTACCCCACAGAAGGAATATCGCACGCATCTTCTAATTCTCTCACTCGCTCAATGTATGTCAGCAAGCTTTTGTGTAGATGGTGTTGTCAGGGGGTGAGAAGCAACAACTAGTTTTTTTTCTATTGCCCACACCAAAACACATATACACACATTTCTGAGGCCCAATCATTACGAGAAAAAGAATACAAGCAGCTGTGACAGGTCCAAAGGAGTAATGACCACAAAGAACCAGTGACGAGGGAAGAGATAGAGTGGAAAGGAGGTGTGCAACAATTATTTGACAGGTTGAGACTTCCGATGCTCTCCATTGTTCATGTAAGAAGATGAGGTTTGGTAACGCAGAGTAATACTGATCTCTCTTTAGTCTCATGTGCGCTTCGGCCACCATGCATCATTTTTTTTTCAAGCAGACTATTGTCGACGGTAATATGCCTTTTTTTCCCCCTTCGTCATCGAAGAGGAATGACAATTCGTTGACTCGGAAGGAACTGGATGACAGACGAAATTCTTTGGATCGTTTACTCAAAACTAGCGAGGAGAAAGAGAGGGGGAGAAATATCGTCGCGGATGCAAAGGATGCGGGAGAAAACAAAAAAAGAGTCATTCCTTTGCATGTAGGGTATTGCTTCTTCTTTTTGTGATTTTTGGCAAGTCCTTGCAATGTCCAAGTCCTACACCCTACATATCTTTTCTGAGATGATCCTGTTGAAAACGCTTACTGCGTTCACACTCTCCCCTTTAGGGCCTTTACAAAAGGCCGAGCTTTGGATGCACAGTCCCCTTACCTATCGTTTTTTTTTCTCTCTATCTCCTCGCGTCTCTTTTGTCCATTCAATCCATTTTTGGATCTCAACTCTCCTTGTAGGCGTGCTTGAACATATAACATACATTCATACGTACACGCAAACTTCACCCGAGGAATCCTTTCTCCCTCCCTCCCCCTCGTTTATTTTTATATGAACAAATGATATGGATCATGATCTTCAATTAGCATCTTTTTGCACATGGTGTCAAAGAGATGGGTGAAAGGGAAGGAAGGGGAGAGGGGAGGAATGATGAACCCTGCTGGTGTTCTCTCGCGGCCACATCGGCTACATTGTCCTCTGTGATGACAATCTGCATGCTCCTCCCAACCTTCCCCCCTTCCCACCATCACTCCTTGGCCATATGTTGTAGCCAGTGTTCACCAATACTCTGTCCCATCCATCGTATTTGGCTACTCTCCTTTGATCCCTTCTCCCTTCCTCCTGTAGAACGCAAGAGATAAAAAACAACACCTTACATTTCAACCAAATCTTTCAGGAAACAGGCGTAAGGTTGCATGCAGCGCTGATAGGGAAACGCGTCACCGGACAAGAGTAATAGTGATAATAATAATTATAAAAATGGGCCGGAGAGGGAAATACTAGGATGACGCGACGCAGGGGAAGAAACAAGGGTCTATTGTTTTATTTTACTCGACCCCAATGTCCTAGAAAGTATAAGCAGACATGTCCAGGGAGGGGGTAAGGAAGGGTGTTGCCAACAAAATATAGACTCTCAAACCACAAAATAAAAAAATACTACATGCACCATAAAGCACACAAAATGCAAGGTGGGGAAAGAGTCTAATCTCTTCACGGTCTGAGAAACATATCGACACGGTGGAGAGAGAGAGGGTAGAGAATGTGAAGGCAAACAAAGGGGGCTCCAGTGACAGAGGTGAGTGGGTGAGTGGGACACCATTTGAATCTCAACCAGTTGCAAGGAGAGAGACACACAGGAAAAAATAAAGTAAGCGTTCCACCAAAACTTGACGCGTTCCTACACTTCTAGATAATGTCAAGAAAAATGACGACTTTTGTGTTGTTGCTCTAAAAAAAACGATTGAGAATCATCAAAGGCACGCAAAGACATGCAATAAGATTTCAGGTCTAGGAATGGATGAGCTGTGTGTGTGTGTACGTGTGTGTGCGTGTGTGTATGGATGAGAGAGAGAGAGAGACAGAAGGGGAGGGCTTGACAGAACGAACGTCATCTCGGCCTTTTTGTCCAAGGTTACTTCATTGAGAAACAAAGAGACAAAAAAAAAGACAGTAACAGAGCAAGGGATCATAGTTACAAGGACACAGCACTATGTTTGAAGGAATGTTCACCCCAAGCTGAGATAGGTCAAGCTTGAGACACAAAAGCAAAAAAATCGATTGAGGCAATGCAAAGAAACAACAACAATCCACATTCCAACGCCATGACCAATCACATAAACACCAAAAACAGCAACAATGCACAGCACAATGAGCCCATGGAAAACAAGACAGAGTAACTCGGACAGTGCACAATGCTGTCATACCGAACAAAAAGGGCTCTTCCATTTCGCCTTTTACACATTTTTTGTACCAACAATTCGTCTCCTTCCAATATGAGTAATCTTGCTTCGGATCGGTGTTTTGTTTATTTGTAACATAATGGCTAGAAAAAAAATAAAACAGAGACGACAGAAGGTCTACAAACTGTATGCAAGATCCGACGGGAGAGTGGGAGTGAGAGAGAATGTGTGTGATAGAAGGAGAGAGAGAGAAAGGGAAAGAGAAAGGATCACTCAGATGTATGCCCAAGCGAATCCCCGATTGTAACACTATGCCAGGCTATCATGGACCTATCTCTTGGACATTGTACTACAACAACGAGAAACACGGGAAGAGAGCACTAGGGGAGAATTACAAAACAAGGGACAGTTGGGTATGATATTCTTTCTTGACCAAATGGGTGTGGCATGTCCGTCAATGCGATGTGGTTTATTTTTTTGTTTTGGTGTTGTTCCCAAGAAATGCGATTTGTACCACCGTAAGCCATGGTTTGTCGCCAAAAAGGATCCCAAAGATGGTTACATGTCCGCAACAGCATGTTAAGCTCGAGCCATTCCGTAGGCTCTCTTTTAAACCTTGTGTGTGTCGTTGTGTTGTTGAGAGCCGATACCCTTGAACCACACTCTCGCCTCACTTTTTTGCCCACTGTTGCTCCCAAGTGTCCAATCTAGGGCGGAGCATACTATCTTTGACAGAACGGAACAGAAAAAAAGTTTGAGAGAAAGAGAGAGAGAGAGAAAGAGACAGAGGAAGACAAGACTATGAGTAGACCCTTCAACCCCCTTGACAGTCAAAAAAAGGGTCTAGGCCAATCTGTACCAACTCTTTTGTGTAAGAGCAGGTTCCCCGTCACGTTCCATTGAGATGGTGGGAAAGGCAAGGAGAGGGTGGGTGGGGTCGCTCTTTGTCGGGACGGGTATCGCATGTATCGGCGCAGGTTGGGATCGACTACTCTTATCTGACTTGCTAGTTTTACATGCATGTTCCGGCTCTCCGGATAAATAAGAAGGCAAAGGGGAGAGGGAAGGCAATTAATGGCGAGCGTTCGCACATGTACAGATACACATACACACACACACACAACATAAAAAAAGAATCGTAGAGAGCTAGACTGTTGGGAATCAAATGGTTCCAATGAACACTTGATATTGGGACAGGAAACGGGCAGGCAAAACGAGACAGACATACGCCTCTGTCACCTCAACCAATGAGATGAATTGTGCTTGTAGCCTTTCTTTGTTATGGCTACCACGTCTCCTGCTTTTTTTTAATGTGGCGGACACGGCGAAGTCATTTGTTTGCCGAGCTAAGCCCAGAGAAAGCGATGCTCACGTACACTCACGCGACCTAAAAGACGATATGTCAATTCTTAATGGTGCTCTCGAGCAACCACACGAAACCTTTGAATCGGGCGTAGCAAGAGAGATGATGATGATGTCTAGGAAATAAAAACAGCAACTATCCCACTACTGGTTATAATTTTCTCCAATTACGGGAAGAAGATATCTGGTGTGCAGCTTTGTTTGCCATTGCGTACGCGACATCATGTCGCATTTTGCAACACACAGACATCAGAGTCTAGACACGAGTGAGAGAGGTGTGCGCGGATGCAGTAAGGCGATAAAGGCGGTGGAGCGAGCGTCCTCCGTGAGAGATGCATCCAAATCTCGCATTTCCTGGCTGTACTCTGGGCGATGCCTCTTGCCCACTGTCGTCAACATACGTTGGGCAGTCTTTTTTTTTTAGTTACTTCCTACTTCTTCCTTCCCCCTTGAAAAAAATACCTCTTTGACTGCACTGATCAGGCAGATATGCATCGATCCTTTTTCTTTTATTTTGAGAACAGGTGGAAATGGTAAACAGCAAAATCCTGTACACTCGGACCTATCCTGTCAATGCTTTACGCTTACTTTTTGTGGCCAGGAGAATAGATGCAGTCTTTTGG
The DNA here is from genome assembly GCA_016098105.1 of Actinomortierella wolfii. Classification (NCBI taxonomy): domain Eukaryota; kingdom Fungi; phylum Mortierellomycota; class Mortierellomycetes; order Mortierellales; family Mortierellaceae; genus Actinomortierella; species Actinomortierella wolfii. The sequence continues at coordinate 40,705 of JAAAIY010000090.1, read as the reverse complement.
TCTCTCTCTCATTTATCGTACTTTTGTGTTTTTGGACAGCATCTCTTTTACAAAATCTTTGTCAACAGAGGAAGCTTCTATGGTGTGCATCGACAGAACATCAACCATGGATCTAGAGAATCCTCTCAATTTGATTTTTACCCCTGCAAAACATGTAACATCCAAACAATTACAGGATAATCTTCACACACACGGAGAAAAAAAAGATGTACCACAATGTGTACTTGTGTGGTGTGAGCGCGAGAAAAAGAAAAAGTGGGTTATGTGTGTAATGTGTATGTGAACGACGGTAAACGCGCTTACCCCACCGAGTACCGCTTCGTTTTGGAAGCCTGTGATCGTCCAAACATCCACATTTTGCACACACGGCCTTTTGGGGAGAGCAAAGATAAACGCCTCAAACAGCGCGCCTGAAGGACTTGCCAGAACAACAATCCCCTTGTGGGTATCACTCTTCGTTTTGACGCCAATTCTTTTTCTTTTCTCGTTCCATCTGCAAGTTCAAGAGTTTGACATTTGTTTTTTTCTTTCCACCCCCTGTTTTTTTCTTGCGTGTCTTTCTCTCTCTCTCTCTCTCTCTCCCATATCGGATTTTTTAGCACGCGTCATGTATTTTGGCTGCTTCATGGTTCGGTCCACAGTGGGAAACGACCTTAGTTGAAGATAGCATTTTGTACAGACCAATGAGGGACAAAAGACATGCTACAATAGGATGAAGCTAAAGACGATGACACGAAAGAACATGCGCGATTTTTTTTCGTTTCTCGAGAGATGGAAGGGTGATGTATCATGGTCATTGCATATATGGGTAGAATCTATCTCTTTCTCTTTTCTCCATCCTACATGACATATCCACTTGGTTTTGAAATCGCGGCGCAAAAGAAATGTGTCCATGCATACTATAACGCAAAAAACCTCGGTTCCCCTTCTTTTCCTGCTATGCACCGGGACGAATCAATTTCATCCAATGCTGCTTCCTCGGACTCGACTGGAGCAAAAAAAAAAAAAGGGAAAAAAAGCTTAGAGTATCAGAGTAATAATTGGTGGTCTCTATCTCTTCTCTACTCTCTCTCTGTATTGTCGGCCCTTTGGTTTCTTCTTTCTTTTTTTTCCAGAGTGGTATCGGGATCATAAAGAAAATGGCTGGCTCATTGAAGCGTCCCATTTTTTTTGTTCAACTCTATTATCTCTATATGCACAATTATCCAGTGAACACAACTCCAAAGGAAATAGTAGAAAGCAGTAATCCAACCTGGAGATGCCATGCTATCCTGAGGTTAGGAAAGGGAGAAGAAAAAAAAAGAGAGAGATATATTCAACTCGCATCGAGGTGTGTGATCTTTTGTTGGCTTCTGTGACTTTATTGGATAATTGGAGAAAAAGGGATAAGTTTACACCTTACCGCAGAAAAGAAGGGAAAAAACGAAGTAACGTAACCAAAAAAGAAACGCAAGGGGTTATGCGAGGAGACGGGGGGGATGGGGATTGAAAGGATGGAGGGAAGGGGGGGAGGAGGAAACGCAAATACAGGGCTCGCTTCGGTCATCTAGCATCGACTAGCGAGATCTCCAGGTCGTCTCAAAGCTGGACTGGGTTGGTCCTCATTGTGTGTGTGCGTATGTGTGTGCGAATGTGTATATGTGTGTATTGTTTGTTATGGCTCCTGTAGGGCCAAAGGAAGAAAAAAAAAAGCGCGAACGGATCAAGTACATCGAAGATACCACCACCATGACCACCACCATACACAAGCAACAAGAGATGGAGATGCAGCTGCACGGAGAATTCGCGTACAGGACAAAGAGTTGCCCTGATCGCAGCATAGCTGGATAGCCAGGTGTATTAATCCGCTTTTTTATTTCTTTTTGTCTCTTGTCTAGCTAGATATCTAGGTCCATACAACTCTGCTCAATTGGATCTCACAATTTACTAAAAGTATTTTTGTTGGTTTTGGCGTTATGGCGAGCACCGTGTTTCTCTAGATTCATGTTCTCGGGATGTACGACCGTTGAGGACCTGTCATTGTCACTATTGGACCTTTGTGGAGATGACAAGGGAGAAATACTGCCTCTCTCTCTCTTCTTTTTTTCGCAAAAAGGGCACTCTTATCAAGTGCGATTTGTTAAAAAAAAACGCAGTTTTCGACTTGATCCCGACTCCAAAACGTGCAAGGCCCTGGCTCGTGGTCAGTGATGGTGTTCATCAATAACAATTGCAACAAACGCCAAACAACAGGAAAAAAAGTAAAGGCGACCCGTCCTTCTAAATCGACGACGGAAAAACAGGCCTCAAATCGCAATTCGAGAATGATTTGATAGCGGATCATCTTTGTTCTCGCTGGCTACAACGTGGTAGAGCCTTATTTCCTATGGAAATCGCGAGATTACTTCAACATCTCATTCGTCCATACTAAAAAAGCAAAACCTCATCTGGCCATTGCCATTCGCATGGAGTGAAGAAAGCGAGTAACAAAAGTTCATCCCCAATAAAATTGCCATTGGACCTGTCTATGTATACTCATATATACAAGACGCGATGCACTCTCAGTTACTCTAGGCCTAGCTCATTCGGTTTATCTCCACGTAAAGCAGTTCCAGCCTCCTCCCCCTGAATAATAAAGAGTATAATATGCGTGTGGCAAAACGAGATCATAGGAGCCTTACGGTACCCTTTTTCATGGTGTATATGATACGTTAAATGAATCGTTTCATATCATCTGAGAGCTACAGTAACAGCAATATGAGTAGATAAAGTGAGCCACAATAGTAAGAGAATAGTAGAAAGGAAGAAGGAACGTAAAATACCCACAGTTTTACGCGATTGAGGATTTGAGCATAGTCTATATTCATGCAAGATGTAAGGTACCAGAGGACGGTGTTCTACACACTCATCTCGTATACTTATACCTACAGCCAGAAAACAAAGGAGAGCAAGTGTAACGCCCTATTTGTTGCATCTCACACGTCCTCCAATGGTTAATACAAAACCCCCTACTACCTGCGCCTTTTTTTTGGCTCTCAAAATGATAGTTTTCTCAGCACTACTTTCCGACAGGGCTTAAAAAATAATATTGTGAAAGGGTTGCTTCTTTGATGCATTAGTAAATGAGAGCTCAGGGTTCTCCTTTTGCTTCGGATTTTTTTCGAATAAGTGCACAGGGAAAGGGGAGATAGAAGATGGAAGAGAGGAGGAAGAGGGGGGCTGTGGGGTGAGAAGGTACCATTCAGAAAGGGAAACTACACCAACCCCACATACTCCTAAACAATAAATTGGAGTATAAGAGATCTGTGGGTAGGGCTCAACTCTTTCCCGCTCAAACGCGTCCTTTTTTCCCTTCCCATCTGTGGTATTTGGTGTTGGGTGTTGTACAAAAGGATGCTTCTGGCTCGCGGAAAAGAAATGAACTGTCAGAAAATTGCTGGATCTGGTGTTGGGGTCGACAGGCTCACGTACATTGCGGTATACGCACAACACATAGAATGTCTCATATTCCACTCCACCAGAATAACTTGTTAGGCTCCATCATAGGTATAAGCCTAGGGGATATGGATGCCAGGCATCCACGTTAAGGAGTGCACATACCAGTTATGCCGCACAGCTCAACAAGTTTCCGAGGGGTTGTTTTGTAGACATTGCAAGAAGATCCCACCAGGAGTAAGGGAGAGTGAGGTGGAGGAAACTCAAAAAAAAGGAGAGTAGGACTGTTTTGTTACAGGTACAAAGGGACACAGGCTTGAGAGAACCTTGGTCAAGCGGGAAGGTGGCATGACAGACGTGGTGGATGGCTATGCTTAGTAGCATCCCAGTAACAAGATACTCATCCTCTTTTTCGCCTTTTTTCTCTATTTGAACAGGCGCTTTCGGTATAACTAGCCTCTTAAAGACAGCTAAGAAGAAAGGGCCAGCTGTGGGAAGAGAGATGAGAGATGAGAGAGAGATGAGAGAGAGAGCACCATAGGCAGACCTTCATGACCAGAACCCATGGCACCTCCTTAAAAAATTCCGTATATGCAATACCCAAACATTGACGACGTGACACATTTTGGTGACAACACAAAGCAGTCGCCTTTTTGTTGCACACGGACAAAAAAACTTGCCGCGTAAAAAAAAAATAAAAGCGAAGCAGCAGTGAAGCATGCACTCATGACCAACTGACTTTCCTTCATTCCACCAATGGCTTGGATCTCATAGGTATCACCCAAGCGTGTAACCATTGCTCTCTATTTTTTAATCTCGTCATGACCAGTTCACATTGGTTTGACAAAGGTGAAAAAAAAACCGTTTATATGTTGCTCTCGCCTACTCATTTGGAGGAAAAAAATTGACAACTAGAGGAACATGTGCTCTCTCCTACGGCTGAATTGTAGACACCCAAAATGAGATGTATACACAACAATACATCAAATAATAGCTATGGGCACGACAAGAATGGCTTGTGCGTGCTTGGTTAGGACCAGTATTTGTCTAGACGCTGACAAACTCGAGGAATGACTGACATGTATTAGAGCGGCCAAAACAAAAAAAAAGTAGACCAAAGAGGACCAACAAGGGGGTTACAGCAACATAGCGAATAAAACATGGCTCAGAGTGGAAGTTATGAGACAATCTGTTATTTATTTTTTTGAGCTCAATGACGGAGAAGGGAGTCGAGTAGGAAGCCTTCATAGTGAACTTGTTGAGATTGAGACGGGTCACAGAGTCGGGGCGAACAGCTTTTTTTTTCGTTATACTATAGCGGTTGTAACAGCTCGTGTGCTCTTTGAAAGTAATAAAACAGCCTCACGGGTCAGGTTATCGAGATCTAGCAACATGTCTTCTACTTTGCTTCTCGTTGGACGTGTCCGCTCTACCTCTTTCTCTTTTCGTAAGAACGGTGTTGCGTCTTTTTCTGCACTGCCCCCTGTGGAGAAATCAAACTTATGGTCGTAGTTCATTGACGGCTCTGTTGGTGTTATTGGAACAAAGAGAATGGTAGAGAGCACCCGAGGCCTCTAAAGGCAAAATGATACCGAATCTTCTTATAGAAGCGCAGTTGGATCGTGAATGCATACAGGAATTTGCTACAGCTTAGTAAGAGTAAAAAAGTTTGAGGTTGGTTCGGCGCGTAAGTGGATTCTCGAGATTCGTTCTTTGGTTGGCTCTCCTTTTGTTCCTCTTACGTTTTCTTTTTCTTTTTTCTTTTCAAGGGGAAAGAGATTGACACGAATCTGATGAATAGCCAAAAAATTAGAGCGGGAGAGGAAACATTCAATACAACAACAACAGCAGGATACAAGACGAAACTGAAAGAGCTGTGTGAACAAAAGGTCAAAAATTGTGAGATTGGCAAAAAAACATCAACCCTACGAGATTGAAGAGGAAGGGGTCCAAACCCTTTTCATGATGAATGAGAGCCGCAAATGTTTTAATAGTATCATTGGTATGATCTGTGGAGGAGGAAGAAAGAGGGGGGAAAGATGGAAAGATGAATGGAAGAACAACGAGTTGCGAGAAAGGGTCTACGCGTATCGGGAGTTTGTGTACTTCATTTAGGTCATAAATGAGCGTAGAATCATTGGGAGTTGTTTGCTCTTCTTTAGATGCATCCTGTGCAGGTCAATTTGTCTTGAATGAGCCATAGATACCAGTTACCACCCACTTGCAAGCAACTATCCATGCGAGATCCAGGCTGCGCTGAAATGTACAGTGGCAGTGTGTTAGTACAGTGTGGCACAGCCAACCTTTTTTGTGGCTGTCACCTAATGGGTTGATTGCTATGCCAAAGCCTTGATATTCGGCAGCGGCTGTGCAGTGATACATTGTGGCTAGATGGAGAAGGTACCTTGCATCGTTTCGACAGAAGTAGGTTGATATCAACAAGCCGATATGAATGACATTATGCCTTGGTCGCTGTATAGTCGACTATGAATCTCGGCAACAAAGCGAGATAGAAACAAAAGAGGTGGATCGCGCGAAAACCAGAATGGACACGAAGGAGGGCGAGAAAACAGATACACATGCACACAGATACACATACGCACAAAGGAAGCAATTGTCGCTGATTGTAGAGTGGTTTTGACATTGGCATCGTCTTGGCTGCTCGGGGGGGGTTTTTTCCCGAGCTTTGAGTCGAGTTGTCCAGAGTTGAGAGGTGTGGATGTTTTTCTCGAGCTACCACTACACCACCCAAGATTGGGAACCCAAGATTAGTTAGTAAAAAGGTGTAGACGTGTTGTACGTAAATGGGGAAAGTGACTGTGTGTGGTAAATTGAGTAGGTGGGATATCTGGTGTGTGCGTGAGTGCGCGCATGTGAGGATGCAGAGGAGGATGGACAATGTTGGACAGGGAAGGATAGCATGCTGCTTGTTGGTAGACCAACAGACCGACCGATGGTTAGGTGGCATATTACACCGTCCAACCTCTATCCGTGTTGTCCAGTCAGGGATTTCAGGCCTACCCATGATGGACACCTCAGAACAAGGGAAGCGGGGTGTTGAATGACGATGATGGAGGCTACAGATACAGATACACATTCACGCACGCACGCACAACAGATTCGCACACGCACATCAAGCAATAAAAAAAAGCAAGAGCAGCCAGATACTGACAGACCAGAAGATATAGAGAGACACACAGAGAGAGAGAGAGAGAGAGAGAGAGAGAGAGCGCAAAAAAATAAAAGAGAAATGAGTGAGAGAGAGGCAGCGAGACAGCGAGACAAGGGCAGAGAGAGCGAGCGAGTGACATCCAAATTAGTCCATATTGCGCGACTGAATTGGGATTGAATAGGGGGACCTCCAGTCAAGTGGGAAAGGGGAAGAAGAAGATTTATCGTATGGGTTCGCGCGCGCAGTATGGCACAGAATTGGGTTGCCCTCACGAAGGAAATCGACACTAAAAAATCTTTTTGTATTGAATGAATAAGATCGTTTTTTTAGAATGCCCTATTGAATTGTTGTAGTATGTTGTATACACACACACACACACACACACATACACACCATCTCACTCACTCTCTTACTCGTATTCCTGGCCCAGTCAGTCAGTCAGTCAGTCAGTCAGTCAGTCAGTCAATCAGTCAGTGGGTGGCCTCGGTGTCTATCGTCTTCTTCCCTCTTCCCTCTTCCCCCCACCAGCCAACTGGCCAACTGGCCAACCAGCCAGCCAGCCAGCCAGCAAGTGAAGCCAGCCAGACTAGTAAGCCAGTCAGTCAGTCAGTCAGCTAGTTTGTCAGTCAGTCAGCCTGTCTGTCAGACAGAGTGACAGGACTGACAGATTTACAGCAAGTCAGCCATTTGTTGTTGTTACTTTTGTTATTTTTTTTGGGTTGCCCTTTGCGTTGCTATTCATTCCGGCTATTAAAATAGTCACCAAATAACACGATAACCATTTGACTGAATTGAATAGACTTCTCTTTTAATCCTTTCTTGCTGCCAAAAACCCATACAAAAGGCACCTGCTTTCCCTTCGTTTCCCCTCTTTTTTTCTTGTTCGTTTTTCTTCCTCCACGACTGACAGACTCTACTCTCCACGTCTTTTTCTCTCTCTCTCTTGCTCTCTTTCTTCTCCTTTGCTCTTGCTCTCGCTCGTTGCTCGATTTCATCGTCCAAAGCTGAATTTTTGTACCTTTTTCACCTCAACAACCTTGTAACCGTCTCTCTGTCTCTCTTGATCGCTCACTCTTTGTTGCAAACACATATAAAGACCTGCCCTCCCCCCCCCACTCCTTCACCGTCGTAAAATAATTTTATACCCCTGTCACCTGTAGTAGTACCCTGTCAAGCAATCGATTGTTTCTTTCCTCCACCTAAAACAATAAGGGACAACACTCTCCATTGCAAAGAAAGTAGAAGACCTCTATCCTTTCCTTTTCTCAACTCATACTTCATCCCTGCACAGCCATGACTGCTTCTCCTACACTGGCTTCGCCCGCTCTGAACCAGGACGCCGCCTCCACCTCTGCCTCATCAGCACGCGGTAACCCCGTTAAAGCACAGACCACCACCACCACCACCACTACCGCGTCCACGATCCCCGTCTCCAAGGAACAGTCACATATGAGTCCTGTCCAATCTGCCGAGTCCTCTTCTGCCTTGACGCCAACCTCGCAGCCCCAGCACCACCAGATTGTCTACCATACCATTTCCGCGGAGCAGCAGCAGCAGCAACAACAACAAGAACAGCAGCACAGCCACCACCACCTTCAGATCCTTGGTAACCACCCCCAGTCTCCTGTGAGCTGCACATTCCTCGAGCTCCCTGCTGATCCCTTCATGCCCGCACGCGCCAACCTCCTCTTCCCCGACCAAGAAAACAACTCGGTCGTGTATGAGAACGACGCATTCCTTCATTACCCGACTCCCAGCCCCGAAGATTGCCAGGCCTCTGCAGAGTACATGTACGATATGCGCCTTCCCGTCCAGCGCGTCAAGAGCGAGTTTGTCGCCGACCACAGTGCCCTGACTTCTCATATCCCCACCTCGGCCGCTGCAGCAGCAGCAGCTGTCAATGGCGGCGCAACCTACGTGTTGCCCATGGCTCGTTCATACTCTGATGGCCAGCTCTCCGACATGAGCGACAACGCCAATGGCCTGACCTCATTTGGCTCGACCGTTCCCAACACAGGGTTCCAACAAGCACCTGGGGTCCAGACCACACCTTTTGGTTATACCTATGAGGAGGAGTACTACATGTCACAACAGCACCACTTCTACACCCAACAACAACAGCAACATCAACATCAACAAGCACAGCAACAACATGCCCATCCCCATTCACACGCCCACAGCCACTCGACCAGCTCCCTTTCGGCCCTCTCCGAGGAGCCCTCGCTCTCGCCGCGTTCGCCCTTCTCGGCTACCTCGCTCTCAAACTCGTGCCACTCCTTGGCCACCGCCTTCCCATTGTCGCGGACACTCAGCGAGCCATCGCTGCCCATGTTCCAGCCCCTCATGGGTGCCAATGTCAACACACCGACCGTCGCTGCCACCGCCAACCCCGATGCGACCAACATCATCAAGCCAACGCCAAAGCGCTCGCGAGGTCGTCGTGTGTCGAGCAATCCCGATACTCTGGGCTGCAAGGTCTTTACCTGCCGGTTCGAAGACTGCGGTAAGGTCTTTAAGCGCTCCGAGCATCTCAAGCGACATGTTCGCTCAATCCACACTCTTGAAAAACGTAAGTCGACCAACCAACAATCATCACTTTTTTTTGTGATTTGCTTACCTTTGTGGAAAAAAAAAGATCTCATTTTTTTCTAACATGGCATTCCTCATGTTTCCTTTTTTGGTCCAATCATTAGCCTTTGAGTGCCCTATCCAGAGCTGCCCCAAGCGCTTTTCTCGAAGCGACAACCTGAACCAACACATCCGCATCCATCGTCACAGCTCACGAAGTGACAAGAATAAGACTTTTGCTGCCTTCACACCGTTCCTGCAAAACTACTCGACGGACATGCTGTCTGTTCTTTAAAGCTCCAAATCTTGTTCTATTCGTTTGCGTTTTTTTTCTCTTGTTTTGCTTTTTGCCCTTATTTTATTGTTGTTGTATTTGCCTATTGTTCGTTTTGTCGTCCTTCCCTCCCGTGTACTGTAGTCTCTCTTAACTCTTGTCGCTCTGTATATAAGTCTCACACACACACACACTCTCTCTTATTCTCACTTTTATCTTGTCGCTTTCAAACTTTGCCAACCTAATAAAATACGATATATATTATATCAAGTTTATAACAAAAAAAAGACATTTCTTTGAAACGGGGTGACGAAATATGGATGGATCAATTTTTGCTGTGTTGGGCTTTGAACAAAAAAGACATGAGGGGAGAGAGGAGGAAGGATAAGGATGCACACCCCAGCCCAAGCCCAAGGGTCTTTTTTTTCTTGTACTCAAACCAATAGACGGTGACTCTTCTCTTTTTTTTCCTTAAAGTGCACAATGACCCATGTACACCCCATTTTAACACCATGCACAATTTAAAAAATAGCCCGAAAGTGGCTATACGTTACACGCTATACATCTTTATTTTTTTTGATGAACACAAGTCGTTTTTTGTGTTCTATTGCAATTTTGGTAAACTTTTTTTTTGAGTTGTGTTCCAGTCATTGAAAGAAAGAAAGAAAGACAGACAGACAGAAAGAAAGAAAAAGAAAGAAATGCATCCATGCCCTGTCATTCGCTCCCTCCCCTCCTCTCCTTGTACAAGCAACGTGGGCAAAGAGCACTGTCCATCCCATCATTCACACTTCTCTGATTACTCTACGAATAGATTAGTTTTTGGTCGGGTTTATAACAATTTCCTTCTCCTCCCCCTCCCCTTCTGCCCCGAAGCAAAAAAGTTTTTTTTCTCCCTTACTACTATGACAACTACCCTTTAGCTTGATGTTTGTACATCCACATCCCCTCTCCAAATGACAACAACATCAACATCAACAAAAAAAAAACAAGTGGCCTTTTTGAGAATAAACTTGGCCGAACAAGAAAGAAGAGGTAAAAAAGCGGAGAAAAAGAGGAGAGGGGAAGGAAGAAGGGGTGGTGGTGGTGGTGGTGGAATAGAAAGTGCCCCATCATCTTTCCGCGTTACAACTTGCTACAATTGGCCTTTTTTTCTTTTCTGTCATTTGTGTCTTTATTGTGAGTGGATGTGATTACGCTCTTCTCCGAGGCCTGACTTACTGCTTTTTTTTCTATTCATCTTTTTTTTTGTCCATGGAGCTCCAACTACTCGCCATCTCCACAAATGACCCTCTTCATATTCTCCGCTTATTAGTTGGTCATTTTGCTACATTAATAACAACAATAACAAAAAAGAAACGCCATGTTTTTTTGCATGCTACCATTGAATCAAATCATATGTTACCATTGAATTACAAAAAAAGGACCTATAGGAAGGATATGGCGTATGCTACTGCAAAAGCAATTGCTAGACCATCATTCTTGCAGTTTCCTAGGCATTCCTCTTTTTTCTTTTTTGCATAGAATAAATCTCTCGCGTCTTATGCATTTTTTTTTATTTCAACACATAAACAATATGAACGAAAGAAGAAGAAGAGGGCAAAAAAAACATTGGAAAAAGAGCAACTCATCGTTTTTGTTGCTCGTCTAATCGGTTCTTAATGTCTTGAATGATGTTGACCGTTGATGATGACGATGTGGGCGTCGATGCAGATCCTGAAGGCTCTGGGCTGTCAATATCAATCATAATTGGTTGTACTGCTACTTCATCTGCCGTATAAAAAAACAAGTTTCAAGTTTTTCATTAGTTGCTTGTCGTTTTGTCTTCCTCATTAATCTGGTGTTAAAAAAAACATAGCAGCCTTTTCTCTCATAGAACCAGAACATGAACGAATGAGATGGAAGATAATCACGCGACCAATGGTATGGTATCAGTGAAGGAAAAAAGGAAGGAAGATTGAAAAAAAATACAAACTGCCATAGCAACAAGAAGCACAGAATAGGCGTACGAGGAGGAAGAAGAAGAGAGGGGGGGAGAGACATGGAGCATTGACCCTGCAGTTTGTATCTGTGTGCACAATGCTCTGAATTTTTTTGGAAATTTTGGTTTGTGGAGCGGTCGGCAATTGACGACAGAGATGAGGTCAAAGCGATGGAGAACAAAAAAGTCGGTCTCAACGAGCACAAACATAACAACAACAATAACGAACGGACTCCCTTTGTGTACCTTCCGTCTCCCCCCCAAATGTCCAGTGCCCAGTGTGTGAGAGATTGACCTGAGTGGAGTAAAAAATTTTTTTTGCTGCTTTGGTGCTGCTTTGTTGTTTGTTATGCTTTAATGGGATCTCTCTCTCTCTCTCTCAGTCACTCTTTTTGTTGCTCTCCTTTCCCGCAACTCTTTGGGCCGAGGAAGCCACATATTTCTCACAGCAATGACCAACAAGAGATATCTCCATTTGATTCGCCCTGTCGGTATGACGCTCTCCTTCTCTCTCTCTCTCGTTCTCGTTTTGTTTCTTTGGACAACAAAATACAGCTGCATGCTGCATGCATGACCAAAAAAGGCACGAGACAGAGTGAGCCAAGGCCGAATAGTACAACAAAAAAAAGGCACAGAGATGGAGATAAAGAGCACGAGTTCACATCGCTCAAGCGCTCGTTATAGTGGGCGTTTAGTGTGGATAGTGTGGGCCAATGAGAGTACACAACTCAACATTGTAATATGACGAACCATTTTTTTTTTACCCCATCCCATCCCCAATCCTACTCGGATACTCATACATCAATAAATGAGAAACTTACCGACCCATGCACGAACCAATGGTTCGAGGTCTGTTTTCTTGACAGCATCAACGATCTCTTGGATGATCTGGGCCATGCCATCGACCAACTTGGGAGAGTAGGGAGCCTGGGCCATCTCAAGCACGCGTTTGACAAAGTGCATTACCAGCGACTGATCCATTTTGCGCGCTCGTGTACGGATATAATCCACAGCCGGTGTCACATAGTTGAGCTGCATCAACGAAATCATTCGGTCCAAGATCGACTTGCGATACGTCAGCTAACAACAACAATAATAATAAAAAAAAACAAGAGAGTGATTCATTAGACATTCAGTTAGTTGTATATTCCAAACGGAGTAAATGAAAAAACACTTGGCCCATAAGAACAGGACAAAGGAAGTAGACCAGAAGGGAAAGCCCAAAAAGATCCGAATAATCTCATTCAATTCTTTGCAAACCACATTAGAGTTAACAAAGCTCGAAGAGTGAATAGAAAACACAAAAGTGGATCAGGTGAAAATATTGATTTCCAATACAAAAAAAAGTGATAGATGGGCATGAGTGAGTGTGTTGCATGTGGGCATAAAGAGGATGACCAGAGTGCTCGTCCTGACACATTCGACAAATGATAATCAACGCCCTACAGTGCTATCCGTTCATTGGATGATTCATTGTCAAGTGTCCTCATGGTAGTGCTGTAGAGTAAGCGACCACGATGTCCCAGGTAGTACGTGTCAGTTGTTCGTGTGGCCATAGTGGACCCTGTAGGTTATCCCTCTATGCGGGATGATTAAGGTTGACCCAGGGTTATTCCAGCACCCCTTTGCTTCCCCTCACATTTAGAACACCTCCTGCTTTCTTTGTGTTTCTCTACATCCATCCAGCGCTCGCTGTTGTTTCCCAGGGATCAATGCAACAGACGCTTCCTACTAAGCACAAATGATTAAAGAAAGGGGGCTTACATGGGATCGTTGTCGTACCGTCAGAGGGTACATTCCCACCCCCTTCCCTATTCCCTTTTGGCTCTCTTTGTTCTTCTATTTTCTTCTATGCTTGCACCCTTCCTCTCCCCTCCCTCCCCCCACAATCTATGCATGCTCACTTAATTTTTTTTCTTCTTCTTCTCCATTCTCCCTTTCTTACCATAATTTCGGGATTCAAATCTAATGGTGCCTCGAAAAATTCAACCAACGTGTCAAACACCACGACTTGCTGTAACGGGTGCTTGTACGCCATCTAATTTTTTCCCAAAGGAGAAGGTCAAATGTAATGAAATTAGGATGGTTAGAGAACACCAAAGAATAAAAATTTAGAGAACGGTTACCCAGCTCATGTTCAAACATCCTCCACTTGGATGTATGTGGTTCCATCACTGCGACCGTCCGTCTTACGAAAATACATCACCACCATTATGATGCCATACTGGTGATGATCATTCTATTACCTCTTCTAGGAGCAACAGCGGTAACAGGACTTCGTGTGATCGGAAGTATGTCTCAATGTAACTTGTCTCCTGGATCACAAAACGGATCCAGTAGAGTAATCCCATGGAGGCTACAGGCGTCCTATTAAGAGAAAACCACAGTTTGCGCCAAAGTGTCACAATAAATTTTTTTCAGTACAGTTAACGCACCATGATCTCACGGTGTCTCTCTCCTCTCTCCTTTTGGTGGTAATACAGTAAATGAACTGGGGCGACAAAAGAAAAAAAAAAAGGCATGGTGCACTATTTCATTTGACATAACCACACTAAAACGCTCCTCCCCTTCTACTCTTTTATCCTTCAACTAGCTTCCTTTTCTAGTTGATCTTCACCACCAAGCCTACCAATCATAAAATCCCATACAATACATTGAATATAAACAATAAACTTACTCCATTGCTGTCAACAGATTCTTCAGAATAGGCGTAAGATCCGTTCCTGCAGCGCGTTTCGATATCGTATCTTCTAGTGCACACAGGGCTTTGTAGGTCGCATCCAACTCTGATTTATCGACAGGCGCATTGTTGTTTTCCTCGTCCTCCTTCACACTAGCCGCATAGGCGAGCAGCCAGAGATATTTGTCCTTGTGATCTTGCTTTACCATGCCACCCTTAAAGCTTGGCACAAAGACGGATGATAGCATGATTTCTTAACATGGAGAGAAATTCGACCATCACATAAAAGCGCACAAAGCGCACGGATCGCATTCGAGGTTAGCCTTCGCTCGCCGGGCACGTGAACTTGACATTTCTCTTTTCTTTTCTCACAGAGAAGGGAGGGGGAGGGGGGGAGGGAACAAAGGTAGAAATAAATTATATGGACAAGAAAGAGGAAAAAAATAACTTACCAAAGAAGTCTGGATCACGCAGAAAATAAGACGATGGAGGGTTGTCGCTCGTGTAAGCCCGATGCAACTATCGTGTAACAGCAAAAAGAGATGGCAGAGGTTAATCACAAAAAGAGTATCACATGGCCTTGACTCATCATCATGACAATAGTTTTGTTATTGTTGTTGTTGTTGTCCTGCAACCCTAAGTCCTGCAAATTCTAGAAAACTGTGTAGGAAAGTAACTGGGAAGGTAACATACTGCCATCACGTCTCCTGGGGAAGCGACACGACTTTGTAAAATGGCAGAGATAGCGCTAGCTACCGACGCTGATGCTCCAGCTAGCAGCATTTTGAGAATCGATACTAATGGAGGCCTATTCATTTTGGACAATACAATAAAAAATAAGAGAGAAAGAGTTAGATAATCAACCATACTTCTACTATGATTGAGCCACATCCGATCTCCACCTATAGCCAATACACCGCAAAAGTCCTTCATTTTTCCAAGCATCATACTTGTTAAACTTTTCTAATACGCCCGACTCTAGTTCTTTCGAGATGCGTTTGAGGGGTAATCCACGTTCTGTCTTCATGAGTCGGAAGAGAAGCACCTGGGTGTAGAGATAGGTATGTTCGTTCTGACAGCAGACCTTGACCAGATCTGGCAGGCGCTCCATCAGTCCCACGTCGTCCTCGTCGCGCAGCTTGTCGAGCGAATCCAACAGAACGCCAGAAAACACATTGACAAACGTCGACGCTGTCGCCACACTCGCAATCTCGCCCTGGTGTCCCGCATCTGAGATTCGCTGGATGGCAAAGTTGAGCAGTGCACATTTTTGGTGTTTCTCGGATAATTCATAAATCACTTGACGCCAGAATGGATGCTGAATCATCACAATCAGCCAGTCTGGTGTACCCTAGAGATGATGTTCAATAAAGAAGGTCATGACAAGAAGAATGAAGCCAGACATACAAGAAAAGCATGTTAGTATATAATATATATAATCCACTTCCAGTTGGCTAGATTTATCCAGTGAATATGCAAATCGTGCGTGCCCACATACAGATCCTGTCATGAAATCACGGTCAACACTCTCAGGATCAAAGCGTTCCATTAGCTGCTCCTTCAAGACTTCCTGCATGACTTCGACGGGATCGATATCAAATTCACGTGCCCATCCAGACATCAGGTTACACATCTCTGGCATGCCCACATAGCTGTTTGATAGCGCATTGACCAGTAAGAGTGGTTGTCCTCCCTCTCGGATGTATGAACTAATTGTCTCAAAGATCTTGGGCTCCAGGATCGAGTCGGGTGCCTGGAACGACTGCATCATTGCTTCCGTGTTGGAGCCGCTGCCTGTTGATTTCTATTAAAGTACGGAACAAAAAAAAACAGAATCACTCCAAAAAGTGTCAGCTTCGTTATTATTCTACAAGTGCTTCCTTTTGTTGTGTCAAGTCGAACAGCCCCTAGCTTTTGTTCACGAGTCCTTCGTACATTTGCCATGATGTCTGTTGTGACTCGAGGTATTAATGTTGGATGTCACACAAGCCTCACTGTCAGTGTGTGAATGCTGATTGAGAAAATGTCCTCCCGAAACTTGAGTTCAAAAGTGCTCTGCCGAATGGCCTTGGTGATGTCCAACAGTGTGCAATGGACGAAATGGTGGCAAGGGACAAGACAAACGTGAAATTCCACACTAACTGAATCACGCGAATGTTCCTACTACAGTGAAAATTTAGTCTCCCTCGTCTTTAACCAAAAATCCAGTCACAAATCAAATTTGCAAAGGTGGTGGAGGTCTGCATGATTAAGGTTCTATGTGTCCATGGTGGCATCCTCCAATATCCTGAATATATCACACAACCAGGACAAGAGAAATGCCCGTTCACATCGCGTAACATTCTTTATAAATTATAATGATAGTGGGTCACAATCAGGTGGTTAATGAAAAGAATGCAAGAAGAAAAATATGATGACATGTGGGAATCTTTTTATGTGAACAAACAAGAAAAATATACGAATAAAGAGAGAAAACACACACACGAGTAGACTAGTTAACGACAATTTAGGCGGATGACCTATTGTACAAGAAAAAACGTGAATTAAAATAACATTATTAGTCACCCAAATTATGACGAATGAACCCAAGATGAACAAAACAAAATATGCGGAATTAATTACTAAACGACAATAAAAAAATACTTACTTGGCCCACTCGACGTGAAGAATCAGGTTATCGTAACCACGTCCATCGATAGCTTCCAGAGCGCGCTGAGCATCCTCGCGCATTGTGAACGAGACGAATGCAAAGCCCTTGCAGACATTGGTCTCGCGGTCGCGAGCCAAGAAGACACGCGAAATGTGACCGAAACGGTTGAACAGCTCGTACACATCGGGCTCTGTGACATCCTCCGACAAGTTCGTAACACGGAGCGTGGGCTGCTCGTCGCGCTTCTCGCGGACAGACTCGGGCTTGTTGCCACCACGCAGGTGAGGAGCAATGTACTTGCCAGTTGTCTCGGGCTCGGGAGCTAAATTTGAAGAACAAAAAAAAATCCGAGCATACATATATCAGTATATACATTATCGTGCTCCTTTTTCTTGTCTAATATCCAAATATGCCTCAGCGTCTCATTTAGTAATGGTAATTTTTTCTTCCCGACCTTTACCTTTAGCTTCAGCAGCCGAAGAGCCGGTAGCAGCAGCATCCTCGACGCCGAGCGAGTCCTTGTAGGGACACTTGGAGGTGAAGTGATCGCCCTTGCAAATACGGCAAGAAATTGTCTTGTTTGCAAGCTGAGCCTTCATCTCCTCGTGCTTCTCGTCGACCTCCTGAACAACCTATTCGATGTGATTGTCAAAAAAATAAAAAAAAGACAAAGGCATTAATAAAACTCTCCATTTCTCCACAAATTTTCATCTACCGATATTTTTTCCCTTGTCGACTCCTGCTCAATGTTCCATGATTTGTTGTACCTGTCCTGTGGAAGAGAGCTTGAGCTTGATGTTCTCACCGACGGTGGTAGTAGCAGGGTCAGGGCCGGGCTTATTGCCACGCTCCTTACCAAACTTGGCCCATTTCTAAATATTTAAACACCAGCATTTGTAGCCCAAAAAATATGTTAGTGTTTTAAGAAGAAAAAAGGCATTTTTTGTTGGTCTCTGCGGACCTAATGTCCTTCAATGTCAATGAACGACATCGCTTAAATCTTTTTGTTACCTTGCGAGCAGCAACAGCCTTGTTCACTCGGTCGTGAATGAGCTTCTTTTGTGTGCGGCGGGTGACCTAGACGGGTTTTGGGTGGAGTCAGCAGCAAAGTTATTAGTTTACGTTTGGAAGGCTATGAAAAGGCATCCAAGTGTCGCGATACGGTGGGTGATGGTGCGTGGTAGGTATTTTGTTTTTCTTGTGGGTCGCCTCCTCCATGTACTGGACACAGCAAGCCGCTTTGCACTAAAGGCTAGCCACAGCTATCCAGCAGACTCCACGTTTGTGTAGGTTGACGTCCATAAATCCCGCAGTAAAGGAGGGAAGGCAAAGGCAACCAAGAAAAAAATTTTGAGTAATGTGGAAAGTTGGAGTAGGCTCAAGCTACCAAACATTGCTGATCGTGGTGTTGCTCTCCTGTGCTGATGTTGCATGCCGCATGTTGTTTGAGAATGACTGTTACTGTTTAGTTCGGCATGGCTTTGAGAGGTCCATGAAACAGAAAGGAAAGGAAAGGAGGGAGATAAAAAAGTGCTAGGTGGTACCTTGACCTTCTTGCCATCCTCATTGATTCTGTACTCGATGGTGGTGGTAATGCCGTTGGCGTCGGTCCACGACTCGACCTGGTCCTCGCCTTCGTATTCAACCTCGTCAGCCCAGCTGGCGTTCTTTGGTGCTGGCATGTTGTAATGTAATGGGTGAGGGGGGTGATGAGGATGTTTGACTGGTAGGAGCGTGAGCGAAGAGGGGCCCTTGCAACAAGATCAGTATGAATGCAAGCGCTTGCCAATAACAAACCCACAGCTCATGCGATAATTTTATTCAACATGCGTCATTTTTGCCTCTTTTGTTCTTGGTTGAAGCAACGGCTAACTTGTCCCTCTGTTGCTCTCTTTGGTGCTTTCTGTCTCAAGCTTCACACACACACATACATACATACCTAGGCTGCAATGTCCACCTCCCGTGCTAAAGTCCTCTCTCTCTACCGCGATCTGCTGCATTGCTCATCGCGCTTCGCTGCCTACAACTTCCGCGACTATGCCATTCGCCGCACTCGGGATGCCTTCCGCGCCGCCAAGAATGAGACTGACCCTGCCCGCATCGAAGCCCTGATTGCAAAGGCCGAGAAGGAACTGGGTGTTGTCAAGCGCCAGTCGGTCATTTCCCAGCTCTATGGTGGTAACAAGCTTGTGGTCGAGTCTCGAGGCAAGAAGCTGTTTCGCAGAGTGTAAATACATTCAAGGATAGCACTTCTCCTTTTCTCCTCCTACAGCAACAAGTGGTGCCGGCATGGTTCAACGCTCTCACTCTCCCCCTTAGACTTTTTCATTATATTGCGCTACTGGCTCGCCCATCTGGGATCTCCTCTCAATGTTTCCAAAGTCCCTTCAGCGCATACAACATATTTCTGTAAAAAAAAATACCTAAAATAGTGTCATCAGTGACCCCTACCCAGTTCACCCTACTCCTGCGCAAACTCGATCTATAAAAATTGTACAGTACCAACGCCATTTGGCTGCGCAGATCAAAGACTTTGGTGGCGAAAAATGAATAGGGTTGCGTTTTTAGGGGGGGGGAGTTACTCATAGATCGCGTAGAGGCACAAAGAGATAATGATTTTTGTGATTGGAGCAAAAGACTGTTTCTGAAGTTCATTAATACAAATAGCAAGGAAAATAACAAACGTGTGGAATACAAAAGAGGCATTCTACAGCTCGTCAGGCGAGACATAGCTGGGGTGGATGACCAAGAGCGGGTTCTTTTGCTGCTGACCAGGTTCTGCCGAGTCGCCATGGCCACCATCCTGGATTGCCAGGAATACGTGATCCTTCTTTATCAGTCGCCGGATCACCTTGCGGATCACCTTCTCTTCAACCTCGATATCCATATTGTTCTCGACAATCTCGGCCTCTTGCATGCTCAGATACCAGGCCACCAAATCATCCAGGCGCATGCCGCTCTCGTCCTGCTTCCGCACCTCGCTCACGAGCAATGCCTTGCACCGCTCAAACTCTTCATAATCCATTCGGCTCAATCGCTCCTGTGCTGCAGCCGCTCCAGAAGCCTCTTCAACATCCATTGTTGTCGCTGCTGCCGCAGACGTGCCTGCCATTGCCTCCTCCTCTGCAAAGTGCTGATCCACCTCGTGTGCCACATCTGCGCTCAATTCATCAAACTCGGGTACATCTTCGTCCAGATCAATACGCTCGTGCTCAACCGTCATAATCGACGAACCGAGCAAACGGCCTGCCTCGCGCACGAATTGCTCCGTGATCTACATAATAAACAGAAAATTGACATTAGATCGTTGTTTACTTGGCAGAATACACACACAGGGGCAGTAGAATGGTCATGTCTCCAAATACTTACAATATTGGTACAATGGACGCGCGCCATGGCCTCGGACAGACGAATCATCGACTCCAGCTGACGGACTGTGATGCGGTACGAGTTCTTGCTGCTACCTTGCGAATCATTCTGTCGCAAGTCGCGGTATTGTTCTGCCAACAGACGCATAGCCTCTGGTGAGAGCTAAAGATAAAGGAGCAAAAAATAGTAGACATTGTTAGTTCACCAGCTGGCAGCCAAGCATCAACATCGCTCGTCATATGTTCTTGTATTCCCTTCCAAATAGGAAAAAAAAAAAAGCGTTCTCTCTTACCTTGGGACGGAACGTCCGTGCGTATTGGATGTAGCGCTGGAGTTGCTCCGTGCTAAACTCGGGCTGGATAGCTTGGTCACGGAATCGGTGGACATTGACAATATGACGGGCAATGTTATAATCCGTCGTCTCATCGCACTCGTCCAAAACGACAAAGAACAGATCGAAACGAGACATGATGGGCGGAGACATGGCAACGTTTTGCTATTATTCCATGAGAACCAGGAAAGAAAAAAATATATATCAGTCAGCTTTTGCTCTTTTTTTTTTGCAAATAAAAAATCGCCAAAATGAAGATGCCAGTACGCCAACACCATCACATACTCTCAGAGTCAGCTTCTTGTTGTAGCGACCGTTCACAGGGTTGGCTGCAGCAAGAATAGAGGTACGGGCATTCAATGTGGCCTGAATACCAGCCTTGGCGATCGAGATTGTCTGCTGCTCCATTGCTTCGTGAATAGCCACCTGATCCTTCAGGTCCATCTTGTCAAACTCGTCAATTGCACAAATACCCTAAAAAAATATGGTTAACAATATAAATGAGTACTTCACGGCAACAAAATATCTCCGTAACGCTAAATCGCCTCGCTTTGTATATATAATACATACATTATCGGCAAGCATAAGGGCACCAGCCTCAATAGTGAATTCACCTGTCTCCTCGTCCTTGACTACTGTAGCTGTAAGACCAGCTGCGGACGATGCCTTGCCAGATGTGTAGACGGTTCGAGGGAGGACACCACACACATATTTCAGGAACTGACTCTTGCTCGTCGACGGGTCACCAACTATACAGACATTAATATCACCACGAAGATGGATACCCTCGGGTGTGACCTTATGAACTCCTCCCATCATTTGAAGCAGCAATCCCTGCTTCACTGTGTGATGGCCTATTGAAATAAAAGCAAATACAAATATACAGGAGTTAGTGCGAGTCCAATAACATCAGATAATTCTAGGTCCATCTGGTCTAATCAGATCTCTTTCATACCGAACACGGCAGGGGCGATACTCAGGGCCAGCTTATTATAAATCTGTCCTTCCATGTTGACCATATCACGCAGCTCATCAATCTCTTGCTGAGTAAGGGATTCCAAAAACTTTTGTCGCTCGGCTTCATCACTCTCTTCATACTCCTTGCCATCCGAAGGGCCCTATATGCGTGTTATGAAAGGGAAAGTTTGATAATAATAACTCGCGAGTCAGTACCAAGAGGCATCAGATCAGCCCTTTTTTTTCTCCTCCTTTTCTCTGTAAACAATATTTTGTCCGGAGATCCTTTACCTTGCTTTCACCAGCCTGCACCATGCCACCGAGGAAAGCGAGCTTGTATGTCAAATCACCCACGCCCAAGGCTTTCAGGCCAGTAACACCTTCGTTGGTGAATCCATCCCGACCACGGGTGCGCTCCTGACCTTCCCTCTCGGTCTGGACCGTTGTTCCGGCACCGCGGAGCTGAGCGACATCTGGAACCACAATCAACATGCCCGTAAATGTAGCCTTGTCACCGGCTTTGGCCTTCTCAACCACTTCGCCACGCAAGATAACGTCCATGGTGCGAGGCATACTGCCGGTCGGAATCTCATTCGGATTCTCCTGAATGCGCACACGTTGCCAATCAATAAACTTGGACTGTTCAATGTTGAGATCCCAGTTGGTTCGGTTACCGCACGTTGGGCTTTGGCACATCAATGGCTATTAAATGTATTGTAGGTCAATGTCAGTATGTTTCAAAGAATTCATCATCCACGCATCTTTTTAACGCCGAATAAACGATTTTTTTAGCAATACCTCTGTATACTTGAATTGCTGTTCAATGTTGTGCGTCACGCTACCACAATCCTTGCACGTGAAGGTACCGTGCAGCAGCTCCGGGCGAACCTCGCTCGTTCGGGTGACTGTACCACTGATGCTGATCAAATGACCCAACTTGTCCATGCGCATGTCGCGGATACCGTGTTTGATCGGCACATTATAGAACGCCACCTGGAATTCTCGTGACATGGAGCCCGTTGGCCGATTCTGTTCAACCTCAGCCATCGATGTGTTGGTATATGCATATGGTCGGCAGTGCTTCCAAATCAAATTTTGAATCGCCTTGCGGAGATATGGCTCGAATCTGATGTTCAGTGGAAAAACCAAGTGATGGAAAAGCGTGGACATTAAGTATAAGTTAATTGACTGATGATCCAGTAATGTCATTTTGCATAAATTACAAAGCTTAAAGAAGAGAATACTCCTGCTTACCTATAGTATTGCTGAGCGACGGCGCCGGCGAGAACAGGGTCGTACATATTGAGGTCTGCAAAGTCAATGTACATGGTGTGTCCCTGATAGTTGCGCATCATCTTCAGTTGGTCCAGGTATGGGTTGCTGGGTTGGGTCGCCTGCGAATGGAGTCGACCGGCCATGTGGCGACTAGCATCGAACCTATGCAAGAGGAGAGGGAGGAAAAATGGTGGCAAGTTTGAGACATTGCCCAGAGCCAAGGTTAGTGAAAGCTGGTGATCTGATTTACAAGCAACAAGGAGTAAAGCGTTATCAAAAGGAGAAAAAACAGGATCCAGGAGCATACTTTTCGATAAAAACTTCAAAATCGCTTCTAATCTTCTCGGCGGTCTCATCTCTTGCCTTGCTGATCTGACGCACTGGTTCAAAAGGGGTGTATTTAGGGGCAGCAGGCGCTTGACCGTTCGCAACATTGTCGTTCAGAGTCGTGTGGGCGAGCTGGCCGGCCAACTCAGACTCTGAGGGAATGTTTTGCTCTGACGTAGGCAGGAAGCTATCCATCCTTGTCGATATTCCCAACTTTAGGTAATGAAGGTGAATTTAGGATGGAAAGAGGGGATGCGATTTCAGTCGCGGCAATCGAGATGTCAAATGGTGATGGCAAGGCACTTCACAACAAAAAGTGGGCGCGTTTTGGGTTGGATGCTATCAAACAAGCCACAATATTGTGACAGTTTTGAAGTTTTGGTGGCGATAACCAAAATCTCAGCTATTGGGCAACCGCTGACCCTGAGTATCATGAGGTATGGGCAAGAAAGAAATCCGGAGCGTGAAAAAAAGGGTTGGGGCCAATCAGTAGCTCAAAGAATCGATAAACTGTACACATGAAATAGAAAATATGGATGGTTTACGAGGAAAACAGGACTCGAAGGTAGTGCCCAATTTTCGTCTGGATTTAGTCCTTTATATTATTTCTATTGGAGAACCGTTTAGCGGCCATAATGATACATTTTAAGTAGAATTTGCGAAAGCCAAGCATCCATTGACTTTCCTTGCTCTCCCGACGACTCCTAGTTTATCTCGACAAGATCAAATGGAGAAAAGATTCAGAACAACATGCGAGATTTGATACATCCATCGGATGCTTTTTTTACGTGTACAAAGTTCTTCTACACTCGTAATCTGTCCAAAGTATGTAAAACACAACTCATCCCTGCAATCTCCATTGATAAACCTTCTAGTATAGACCAACGATAGCATAGGGGAAACATTCAAGTTATCACTGGATATTGCACCTCATTATATGACTGACATATCCGTTAAGAGTATAAAACCATTTTGTATTTACAATGATATGCTTTTAAAGCCACTAGACTATCGCAAAGTTGCTGTTAAAGTGAAATATGAATGAGGTTTGCGCTGAAGATTACTTTCGGAACAAGCTACGCTTGCTGTCAGGTGCTTGACCACCGGAAGAAGGTTCATAGAACAATGCAAGGTGAAGTCGGCCACCAGAACCAGACAACGGTGCCCAAAAGTCTGCTCTGTATTCGCCCGGATGCGAATCGCTGGCTGGCTGAATGTATTCCCACAGGCGAAGGTCGAACTCTCCCAGGTCCTTATCGCTACCAATGGTATTGTGGTCCTTGACGCAAAAGTTGATAATGACTGGGTGGCCTGTCAGGCCCGGGATCACACAGTCCTCGTTCCAGACCGGATGCAGATTCTCCTTCTTAACTTTGGTCTTGAAGATGGACTTCGAGGCCATCTTGACTCGGACATAAGGGTCGCTCAGGCCACTCTTGTCAACACCTTGCAAGCCATCGGCCTCAATAATCTGCACTGTAAGAGTACCAGGCTCACCGACAATCTCGTTCGAGTCAAACACCATAGAGCTGCGAGACTTGATCGAACCGACACTCGTGCGGGGCAGGGGTGAAGCCGTGAGAAGAGAGCCCTGGGAAGGAGAGGTGAGCAGTGATGACTGATCAGACGTATCTGGTGGAGGAACAGCACTGCTAGGAGGTGTTGTTTCATTCAAGGCAGAAGAAGACGTGTTTTCCAGTGATGTCTGCGAGCCGTTCTTTTCCTTGTCCTTGCGCAGACCAAGTGCCGATGCACCTGCCGAGATGCCGCCAATGACGCCCTTTCCGACGGCACCGACGCCCTTGGCAGCACCACCAACACCCTTGATTGCTCCACGGCCAACGGCGCCACCAACATCCAGTGCTCCTTGACCAACCGCACCGACAGTGTTGACACCGGCCATGCCAACATTGCCCACGAGATTAGCACCACCAGCAACAATGCTAGTGCCACCGGCAATGAACGTTGCACCAAAACCTGATCGGCGCTTGTTTGAAGACAGGAACTCTGGCAAAAACTTGACGCGGAGGTGGATCTCACCCTGGTTGTACTTGTTCTGCAGCTTGATAGCAAACTCATTAGGAATAACCAGCTGCAGTTGTTGTAGAGGAACGCGTCCAACGCCGAGCGACTTGGAGGCCGCAATCTGATTCCAGTCAAAGACCTCAAGCGTCAGTTCGTCCTCAGCACGCGATGCAATTGGGACAGTGAACTGCTCGTTAAATTCAGGATCCAAGGTCTTCTTGATACACTCTGACTTGAACACCTCCTTGCCATTGAGTCTGAACACGACATAAGGATCACTTGAGCCACCGCGGTCAGCTGCAACCAAGTTACGTCCACGAATCAACGTACATGACAGGTTGCCCATGTTGTCCAGACGCTCCTTGGGCTCAAGTTCGATGGGCACTGGGAGGTACTCAAACTTGACATGGAGCGTGCCACGAGTATCCAGCTTATCCATAATTGCAAGTTCGGCACCCTCTGGTGATGTCGATTCTAAAATTGAACGAACGTTGCCAGAGACAACACCGATGACAGGATCCTTCTCGAGGGACGATCTCTCCTTGACCATGATGACCAATTTGGCATACTCGAGTTCCTTGACGAAAATGTCAGCAACCTCGTGCCACTTGGGGTTGCGTGACTTTTGAGTCTGTGACTTGTACTGATATTCGTCGCTGTCAATGTAGAACTCGCAGTACGTGTTGCTCTTATCAAGGTGAGCACCCATAAGATGGGTGACCAAGATACCGGAATCATAGTCAAGTGCGTCCTCACGTGTTACGGTGTTGGGTGGCAGAGTGGTAGCTGCAATGTTGACGGCAGCATCGGCAACGTCAGTTTTAGCAACTGGCGCCGGCACAGAGGCAGCCTTGTCAAGAGCCTCCTGTGCCTGCTCAAGATTGCTGGCAGAGTCAGCAGGTACTTGACCCTGCTCTGCAGCAGCCTTAGCAGCCTCAAGTGGTGCACGGGCAAGTTCAGCAGCAGTGACTTCTTTAGCAATCTTGAGTGAGGGGTGGAAAGAAATGATATAGTGGAGCTCGCCCTTGTTGGCACCATCCTTCTGGACAAGAGGTGCCCATTTATCAATGGCAGGGCGGGCTGCGTAGCCGGCCTTGTCAGGAAGCTCATCAATGAGATCAGCGACTTCGAAGCGAGTCTTGCCAAGGGTGCGATCTTTGGTAAGTTTCTGGTAATCGAAGACCTCGAGCTCAAACCACTGCTTGATCGAGTTAACAGCAACATAATGAATCTCGTTCCAGACGGGGTTGAGATTATCATCAATGACCTTTGTGCGACCACGCTTAACATTCTTGTCTCCAGTAATGACAACATAAGGATCCGACTTGCCAGTAGCTTCAACGTTGCGGAGATCGCGACCAGCCAACAGCTTGATGCGGACCACGCCGAAGGGAGGTTCTAGTTTTAAAATAATGAATAAGCAGATTAGACGAAGTCCGAGTATGATCGGAGAGGTGTAAAGATAAGGAGGATATCACGGTCTACTTACTGTGCAGGCTTGGGTTCAGTTCATCGCTCATCAAAATAGGCTTCCAGTCAGTATTCAGACGAAGCTTGCCAGTGCCCTCACCGCCTTCCAATGTGACCCAGTCAACCTTATTCTTGGTGTCATCGATCAAGTTGACAGCAGCAGAACGGTATTTGCCAATGACGTCACCATCTGACACGATCTCAAAGTCAATATTGGCATTCAGCAGATCAGTAACAAACATTTCAACATTAGCACCCCAGGCGGGACTAGTGCCGCTGAGCTTGCTGGTCGTATGGGCAAGCTTGCCATTCAGATAGACGTTGCAGATAGACTTGGTCCGGCCGGAGCGTGCAATATCCTTGGCCTGGGCGACATTGATGGCCAGAATACCAGAGTTCGACTCAACTGGGATCAGGGTACCAGAGCCATCCTCAGCAGGCTTGGGCTTCTCAATTGGGAAGAAAGCAGCACGAACGCGAACGGCGCCACGCTCCTTGCCGTTGCGTAAGACCTTGCACCAGACGTCGTCCTGGAGAGGGTCAAGCTCGAGAGCCTTGAGGTCAAAGTTGGCCTGGCCAAGAGGGCGATCCTTGCGCATAGTATCCTTATCCAAGAGCTCCATAACGATAACCTCATTGAGGTTGTTAACCAAGATTGTGAACGTTTCGTTAAAGACAGGGTTGAGGGTGTCTTCTTTAACGGCGGTTTGAGCGAGTTCAGGTCGGTTTCCGAGACGAATCTTGACGTATGGATCAGAGTTGCCAACCAATTCAGTATTCTTGAGATCCTTGGCGTTGTAGATAGTGAACTGGACCACACCAATGGCAGCTGTCAAGGAGGCACCACCAGTCATAATCTGTTCAAGATCAAGGGTAAAGACATTAGGGTTGTACATCATAGGACCGAGGATGGCATGCGTCTGATCACGGATAAACGACTGCAGACCAGGGATGTGAGCAATATCCATGCCGAAAGTCTCGCCACCGACGGGTTTCAGAACATAATCAATAGTTGGAGGCTCAAGGAACGAGAAATCAAGAGTCTTGATGTGAGGGAAGTTTGAGGTCAACTTCAGCTTAATGCGGAAATATCCCTTAAAGGACATGTCCTCTACAAGGATGGGCATGCCAGCGCCGACAATGCCCTTGCCAACGCGGATCGTGAGAACAATCTTGGGATTGACCTGCGAGCGCAGCTGGCGAGGAGTCATGTCCTCAATATCAGTAGGGGTAAAGGACACTCGCCAGTCCATCATCTAAAATATCATGATCACAGATAGGCAAAAAAAAAAGTTAATACAGGCAGTTTTCGAGAGAAGATACATCGGAGGATGCAAAACTTTGATGGGGATCGTTGTATGAAGAGCACGATTGCTCTTTTCATGAAACCAAAGGAATATTAATATCCCAGGACGCTAAAGCGAAAAATAGACTGCAGTTCCTTACCACAACGTCGGGATCAGTATGTGGGTAGGTCTTGATGTTCTCGACGCGAGGGGCCTTGGTACCAAGGGTGAAGGTGGTGAGGCGGATCGAGTCAAGGAATGCTGGGGTCTGATCAACCAAGATGCCGTCGACGACGCCAACAACAGTGGCACTGAGGACGGGTTCGTAGATCAGCCAGAACTTGGACATAAAATTGTTAATCCACTCAACAGACTCTGAGTTATCTTCCAGCTATGGTAATGGATATAAGAATACAGTCAGGCAAATGGTTAGATAATTTATCGTTTGTGGTGTTGTCGAAGAGCAAGATTAACCATTATTTTCTTTCTCTCTATTCGCGCTCTTGATGGTGCAATTGCTCTCTCAAACAGCAAACATACCGCATTCTTGATTAGCTCACGGGTCAAATCGTCACGGGCATTGCGACGGAAACGACGAATCGAGTTTTTGTAGTATGTGGCTACACCAGACATAACATGGAACATATGAACAGTAAAAAAAGAAACAGTAAAACGTGAAGGGTTAACGCTCATCATGAAACGAGTTTTCAAGATAGGCGAGACAAGGTCATGTTTTTGAGCAGCTGTGCATCCTCCAACTTACCACCAAATGCAATGATGAGAATGAGAGAGACAAAACCACCTCCAAGCTTGAAGACGATGTAGCAGACGATGGGAATGACGATCATAGCGCCAGCATTGTGCCAGAAAGAACCAAACAATGCGCTGCTAGCAAACTCTTCCATCCAGATCGACTTGTCACGGAACTCATTGTTGGGTCCGTCTGTCCGCTTAAAAGCCTCAATCCATCCAAAGCGAGTCATCTCAGGGAATGCTCCCACGGTACGGTTCTTGAGATCATCGACAACCGAAGCAGTGCCGGCTTCAGCGACTGCCTTTCCCTCGACTGTGGGAGGTACGGGCGTTGCGCCATTACCATTGGCCTTCTCGGAGGGCTGCGCTTGTTTCTCAGACAGCAGCGCTGTTGCGACAGGCGAAGCCTCCTGTTGGGCTTTGACAGGATCAATTTGAGGCTGATCTTGGGGCTTAATATCAGAAGCGATGACGGTGCCGCCGACGGCCTTGCCGACAAATTCGTCGAGCTGCTCCTTGCCGGGGATAGTAGGTCGTTCAGCGCCGATGTTAATGTCATCTTCAACACGCGGAGGCTCGACGTTCAGCCGAGGCGGTTGCTGCTGAGGATCGGTGGAATCCATGAGGTTGAGGATAGATGAAGGGGACCAAGCGTGTTCGTCAGGCTCCTTCTTACTGGCGAGAGAAGCAAAAAGCTAGCCTCGGCGGAGCTGGAAGTAAGGGTTATGACGGGTGGGAGGAGAGGGAGAGTGAAGGAAATAGGCAATGAAGAAATCGAGTCTAGAAGTCGGGGCTGACAATGAGAATAAATTGCCAATGCAACAAAAAAGTAATGAAAGAGGGAAGACAAGAAAGAATGAGGGTTAGAGAATCAGCTTTTGAATAGAGGAGGAAGGGACAGGGAAGTAAGGAAGAGTGGGCACAAAGATTGACAGAGTCCATCACCCCAACACCGTGTCGTGTATTGGTCCGCCTTTTGTTCCCCTTCTTGTCTCTCCCACGTATTGTTGTACCCCCCTCCTCCTCCCCCTATCCATCTTCTCTCACCCACCCTGCTTAGCTACTCTCGCTTCTTGGATTTCTCTCCCGCGTACTCCCAGGTCTTCCAACTTTGTTTTTCTTTCTTGGGGCCTATTCCTTGCTTGACCGATGATGGTGAAAGCGTTATATCCTACTGGTAGCATGTCGACCCTTGCCCACCTCAGCTCCCCAAGCCCACCTTCACTTCCTTCTCATCCATCGCACCCCATACAGACTAGCAAGGTTATAAATATCGCGTTCAGAGAACAGTACACACCATTGGAGCGTTGGCTCACTTGTTGTCTTCTCCTCTTCGCCTTTCCCATTCCCAAGTAGTGACGCGCCAAGTTCGTGTTGGCTCCCAAGCTGAGGAGGAAAAAAAAGAATACATCCTGCATTGCAAGTCTACAATTTTAGTCCCTCCAAAAGGATTGTCCAGTTGGCTCGTTGGCTCAGCTCTGAATGCATGCGAGTGCATTAAGTCTAATAGAGAGGAGAAGCGCCTTGAGCAATATACGAACTTCATGTTGGCCATTTCCGTTGTTCCACATTTGGATCTTTGTTGTTCCTTGTCGGTCCACTCGCCTTATCACCACTGGTATCACGCGCCGAATATTCCGACAACCTGCTCCAGAGAACCATTAGTTCAAGACCAATAACGTAGCTGGTCCTGGAGGAATGCATTTCGTCATATTTTCAAGCCAAGAAACCCCCTCCCCCCGCGCTGTGCACAGATGCAAAAGAAGCACACTCGTGTTGCCGGATGACGCGTAAAAAAAAAGACAGAATCATGGTCATATCGACAGGGTGGGTGGAACAAAGGGTGAATGGTGATTATTACCCTCTTCTTGCAGTCTTCTTTTTCCTACGTGGACGTATCGAATAGGTCGTTGCGAAATGTGAGAAAAAAAAAGGAGAAGGGATGACTTCGACAAGAAAGAAAGAAGGGAGTGGGCGAGAAAGAAGAAAGGAAAAAAAGAGAGGAAGGAGGGAGGGAAAACCACAGTCTTATATCGTTATTGCATCCCAGCGATAAACACTGCTACTATTCAGACGAGATAGGTTGCATGAAAAAGAAAGTACTGTACACTCAACAAGTTAATGTTTCCCGTCTTGTCCAAAACTCCTCTCATTTTCTCACTGCAGCAGTTGGTATCGCTGCATTTTGCACTGTAAGATTATCGCCCTCTATAATTTTTTGTGTCGTTTTCTCTCTCACCCGCACTCACATCGTGCACGTTCATACACTCATATGTTCACCAGGGGATGCACGCACCCCCATTCTTTCTCGTAGTTGCATTCCCCTTCCATTCCCTCTCTTCTTCCTCCTCCTCCTCCCAACCTTCCCGCTCGATGTAGAGAAAGAGGCATCCACTTTTCTAGCCGTTGGATTTGAGTAAGCAACTCTATGCTCAAATTTGGACTTTTGGAGCTCAGATGCATCCCCCTCCATTTCTATCTGTGCAGAGGCAGCATCTCCCTCCATCAGGCCCACATACCTCTCGGATTCATGGAACTTAGGAATCCCTGCATTATACACTAACCCAAGTTTTCAACACCCTGGTATGGAAATATAGTACTGCTCAAAACGAACCTGTTTAGACCCAGCTCCCAGCTTTCCGGGAAATCTGACCCGGACAACTTACAAAAATAGGGTGCTTTCACTCCAACTTTGACCAGAGTCAAAAAAAAAACTTTACCTTCTATTATGATGCAAATGATCTCACTTTTATCTCTTCCTAACTGATCGCTACCTCAAGGATCCCAATATTTCATCAACCCAAGAATGATCAAATTCATGATTTTAAACATCGAAAAAATGACATAAAATATATTATATACACAAAAAAGACTGGCTAGGACCACCCTCTCTCTCATTCTTATATCAGAGGGGGGTGAGAGTGAAAACGAGAGGGGTATTATTGCTTGGTCTCATACGTGACCTTGCCAATCGAGCCCTCCTCCATCTCTGGCATTTCATTCGAGGATGAGGGCACGCTCGAGTTGTCATCGTCACCGTCGTCAACGCCGTTGTCCTCGGGGAGCAGCAGGTTGAGGACCATGGCGATCATCGCACCAAGACAAAATCCGCTGCTGAGTACAATCTTGGCAGAATCAGCCAATGATGAGACAAAAGTAGAACTACCAGTATAGGTGACCATCTTGGTGAAGACGTCTTTCACCAGAGCTGCACCAAAGCCAAACACAAAGGAGCTTGCGACGATGAATCTGTGAAGGGAGAAGAGTTCAAATAAAAACAGTTATTAGACAATCAGGCAGCACAGAAGAAACGATGCCAAACTTTCCCATAAGTGTTTATAGGTGTTTGGACTAAAAAGACGATGAGCCCATTTATCGGGATCTTTTGCACACAGCACAAGTAGGACTATCATACCTGTCTCGTCGTGTCCATTTGAGGAACGACAAAATGCGCACACCAGACACCAAGACGTTTGCAAACAAGAAGGTGGTCATTCCGCCTAAAGAAATTGTACAAGAATATTGGTGGCGTGGGTCAGTAACTTGGGCTTCAAAGAAATATATACGCGACCTCTCCTTTTCTCTGATCGTTCATCCAGTACTCACCCAAGACTGCATCCGGAACAGTGAGGAAGAGTGCACCAAACTTGGAGAAGACACCCATGAGGATGAGGAAGAAGCAGCACATGTAGCCAGCCATAGTGTTGGCACAGCGGGTCAGTGCAATGATGCCGTTATTCTGAGCGAAACAGCTCATGGGCGAATTAAAAAAACACGACGCCAGGAAGCCTGAAATGCCATCGGCCAAGATGCCGCCCTGAAGACGCGATTCGAATTCACGGCCCTCAACTGGTTGACGAGAGACCTCACACGAAGCCGTGATATCACCAATCGACTCGACCATGGCAAGGGTATATGTTATAAGTAACGGAATGATGGCAGGCGGGTAGATGGAGATAGGATATGTCTTGACCCACAAAAAGGTAACCGTGGGTGCAGCGGCGAGTGAATCTGATGTCGTGTAACCGCAAGCAATCGCAACAATAAAGCCCACCACAAGACCAATTACAACCTGCGCGTTGCGCATGAAGGGAGAACCAAAAAACTCAACAAGCAGGATAGTGGTGAAGACAAGGAATCCGAGACCAATCCACTGTCCTGAGCCCCAGGGTGCAGCGTTGGGGGCAAGGTTGTTTGGACAGTTTACAAACATGCCAGTTTTGGGCATGGCAGCGCAAGGACCACTGCCGCCGGCCCACTGGGTCATTCCGCTGGTAATGAGTTTAGCACCAATCAAAACAATTGTAACACCAGTCACAACACTGGGAAAGAGGCGCTTGAGGACCTTGGGAGGCATGAACGAGAAACAAATAGGCAGGAACGAACACAACATGCAGGTACCAACGTATGCACCCCAGGCCTTTGGGCATGGATGATACAAGGTCGAGCCGTCTTCATTCATTGACGACTCACAGTAGCCCGTCTTGTACATGTTTCCGACCATCGACTGCAATACTGGTAGAAAGATGAAACTGGTACCAAGAACGCTCAACAATCCCGTTCCCAAATAATAGCCTCTAATGAGCCGGAATCGAGTGATCTGGATTAACGAGAGGACACCAGAGGTAATGAGGGATGTCGAAATCATCTGGGTGCGCATATCCGGTGGCAGGTTCAGCCCGTTGGGGCCAGTGCCCGACATGATAATGGCAGGTGTTACTACACCAGCAATCATGGCAAGTGTGTGCTGGAAGCCTGCATGAGGTTTTAAAGAGGAAGACACAGATGTTTTGTTTTTAGAAAAAAGTTGGGATGTATGCATATTAATTGCATTGGAAACGAATATCGTTCTGCGGTATTGAAAAATACAACGTACCCATGACAATCGCCATAAGCAAGGGCAGGCGATCCTTGATACCATAAAATGGAGGGGGGCGATGACGAGCTAAGCCTGGCAAGCTTGGCATGCACAGGAAGGTGTAGTCATAGTCACCCAGCCACCCCGTACGTGTTGTCAACGCCTCTTGGACGGTTGACCATTTCGGGAGCTTGCCGGCTGTATGAGAGAGATCAATGTCGGCGTCTCGAGTAGGTGAAGGTGGCTCATAGCGGGTGGGCTGATCTCGAATCACCTCGGCTGCCGGTGTTGTAGGATGGATATCAGACATTACTACTGTATGGAATCCTCGTGGTGTTGGAGAGAGAGCGTGAGAGAGAGATAGAGAAAGAGAGTGGAGAGGGTTGATCGGTTTTCAGTTGGTTGCTTTTAGTATCAAAACAAGGGAAAATCCGACAAAAGAAAACAAAAAGGAAGGGAAGGGAAGGGAGATAAAGGCGAGGAGAGCGAGTCTGAGGAGAAGAAGAAAGAGAAAAGTGGCCGGGACAGAAGGGCTTGATTTTATATGGTTTTGTGACACATGTCCACTCCATCCACGCAAACGAGGTACAAGTCCGAGTCAATGGACTGTTGACAGCTCTCTGAACGAACGGGTTGATAAAAGCCCACCTTTGTGTTTGTTTGGTCCCCTAGTGGCTATCTTGCAAGCGAAGCGCCAGGCACTTTTCTCTTCTTGCAATTCAATCTTCCAAATGAAGTAACTATCGGCTTCCAAAAGTGTGGGGTCAAGGTTTTTGTGCCTCCCTCTTCTGCATTAGAGTTGGGTGCAAAACAGAGTGACTCCACCTACCCTATCTCCTAGTCTACCTACCAGGAGAAGAGGTAAAATTTGTCAACGTTGGTCAATACCCCACTTTTTGTGTAAAATGTATGACAGGAGGACAAAACCCTATGTTTGATTCAAGCAGGGATATGTCGCTGTTTTGCGGGGAAGATGATCCCTGTTTGAGAGGTTCAGTCCTCCTCTTGTCATACGACTCAAAGGTATCTATGCATTTGGAGGCTGGTGAAAAGCAGTCATGAATATGCCTGTGGTGCTGTGCGTATCAGTGCTGTGTAAATTCTGCAACTCATTGTTGTAAGCTACTAGACGAAGGTGACTCGCACTCAAACATATTGAGCGTCGACATTAAAAGTCGGATTGCTAATCGTGTCATGTAAAACTCGTAGACAGCTGATACAACCTCGTTATCTCTTTAGTGTTCCAATACTATTGTTGGTCTCCTAAAGAGAGAGGGATGCAAAAACAGTTGAACCATAAACATACTAGGTCCAGGTAGCCTGTTTCCAGCTGCAAGGGAAGTTGTTTTCTTTGCAGGCACTGCCCTTGTTAAAGTTGCCCGCGTTTTTTGGTCCATGCATGCGCACACACAAATGTTTTTTTCCTAGAAGTTCATTTGCTAAAAGACCCTAGTAGGACATGTGAGTGTACAATCTATCTTGCTTTTCTGCCCAATGATAAAGCAGGAGTACCTTTGCGCCTTAACAACAGATACAGAGTCTGTCTCGACCTCCCAAGCCTTTGCAAAATGTCATAGTAAAGTTCTGAGCTTTACATAGATCTTCCCCACTTTTTCCCATTCAGGGGTATCCCTATGCTGATCGCGTTTAAAGGTTTGCCAGCTTGTGCTCTCTCTTCTTCAAGGAAAAGAAAAAGAACTGGGAGACAAATCAGTGTTATGCACCTGTCGTAGGCTATCGGTATCTCTAGACATTGCCAGGAAAGTAGCTAACAGATATGCGCCTGAATCTTTATGCTGATCAAAGCACGTCTTTAGTACCCAAGTTTGATCGAACACCAAAATACCGAAAATAGCCGCACCTAACTGTTGAATGATAAATGGCCAAGCATGGAAGGTAATGACACTTCATACACATATATACTATACTATGGCTGTTCAAATGGGCTGACCATTGGAAAATACTCCACGGTTACGGCTCCAATATACATATCACAATCCCCACATTAGAGTGTTCTTTAACTACCATATTTTGTCAACATGATTGTCATGCTCCTTCGGCTTTGTGTCCTCAGCAAATATATGGATAACATATCCTCGCCTAATGAATCAGAACTAAAATAGCTCCTATCTGTCGTTGAGAACGGGACTCTCTTTGATCTGCGACAAAAGACTGTGAAGTGCAGAGCATGATGACCTGTGTCGTGTAAAGGCGTGGAAAAATGGTCGTATAATCCGAATTTATCAAAACACAATAGTTTGAAGACATCTATCATACTTCACGCTTGATTGCGTAGTGATGAATTTTCCACGCTTCATTCATAGGTCGAGCTCTCATGACTATAAAACTCAGCGAGACATTGAACTTGCCATGCGCGTAGTATCCAATATTTTACCCCGCATTTCCTACTTGGGCGAACGATCGTCGTATAAATTTCCGACATCAACGTTTAGAACCTTTGATTTCCTGCATCCATTTTGAGAGTACGCCCAGAGTAGTTGGACAGTACACATGTCCATCTTTCGATATCAAAAGCAAAAAGTTTTGCGGGCAATTTTGTAATTGTGCATATTTTGGCTTGTCTACGGTTACGTTCGGCAGGTCATGTCCCTATAGTTGCTGTTTATGTGTATCCAAAAGACTTTGTGGGGTGTAATCTTGTTTTGATCCGCGGTCTGGACACGAATGCTAGTCCAGCTCGCTCTTTATCATACTCATCACAACAATCGAGTGAACAGTTTTAAAGATTAGCCATATGTGCTGCCAATTTTTTTCAAGATACAATCCGCTTTATAAATTTGTCAGCACAGTTGGGTGCATTGCTCTATAGTGAGCTATCAATGACCGGCTATGTGAAGCTAGTATAATAACCGACTTGCAGTGAAGTGACTCTTTCGACATCATTATGCTGGATTTGACTCTTAGACTTTGCTTTAGAAATGGAAACCTCAGAAGGTATTTGAAAATATCGCAAACGAAAAAAAACTTACACCACTCGGATCGCCGCCTTTGGTACACACTAACAATGAAGTAAAAGGAACCAATGGGCATTCACCCAAATGTCATGTACCCCTAAATATTTCTTCCGCATGAAAAAATGCACTTTTTCAGCCTTTTCCTGGTGAAGAATCGCACCATATCAACGGATCACTTCCCATTATTTCTTTCCCTCATGCCAGTTCCTTGTCACCAGTATCCGTTTAACGATAGACCATAGGCCGAGAGGCTGCATTCTCTCTCTCTCTCTCTCTCTCTCTCTTATGGCCCATCAACAAGCACTCAAACTGTTGTAGTTTGGATGGTACCTGATGACGAGGGAGATGTTGGGGGCAGGGAAAACTAAAGAAACGAAAAGTGGAGGAACAACACCGAACACGTTGTTGCTCGTATTTATTTGCTTGCGCGAGGCTCAATCGTTCCGGCACATTCCACCTTACCGGAACGAAAATAATGCGGGCAAGCATGCGGGCAAACTTGTGTGGCATTTGGATGAGGGCGTGACCTTGGAAGCAAAAAAACGCGTCGCGATCTCCATTACGTGACAGAAATATCGGGAGACTCTTGAATTAAAGAAAGTCATGTCCCTTGGGCTAAGTGTTGGCTCCATTGCAACTTTTCCAGCAGCTATGCTGGTTCCCAACTCGAATTTTTACTAGAATTTTTTAGAGGTACGCTGACTGCCTTCCTTTTGAAGCAAGATTGTTCTAAATGTATTGCGCTCAAGTATATCAAGAGCTCTCCAGGGGGTCATCAACGTAAGAAATACGATGCCGGCACCTTCGACTGTCAAAATATGATGTGTGTAAATCACCGTATCCATTGGGTAGCACAAGACGCTCAGGCCCTCTCTCTTAATCTCATCCTTTTTCCCAACAATGTAAATGGTCAATGCAATGCCTGCTACTCATTCGCCATTCAAATGTAGCCGAGCTGTTCAATTCCTGTCGACGTGAATACAGCTTTTACTGTTGAGACGGGCAAACTTCTTGTTTAGCCACTCCCTTGGTGTTCACAGCTGCAGAATCCAAATATGCAGTAGTCAAACATTTGAGCTGAGAAGCGATTGCGCAACTTTAGAAACCAGGGCCCCGCGCATCGCCACTGGAGCATGAGTAAAAAGAACAAGCACAATGTTATTCCCCTGGCCTTTCTGTGTCAAAAATTATTTTTTTGAGGAACTGTGACTGTTTGTACTTTGACTGCGGTTGGTTCTTTGCACCTCTCTCAACACACTTAATGGAAGACACCTCAAGTGTGTGAACTTGCCAACGCCCATTCTGTCATTCATTTGCTCTACTGGTGTTCCATTCATCTCTCTCAGTGCACCTCAATTTCCAAATTCAGCCACCATTAGCATAAATACAACTTCCCCTTTTGTTTTATTACTTTTTTTACTCTCATTTCAGTCCCCTAGTCTTTAAACCGCATACCAAAACAGCAATACAATATGGGTTCTAAACGTGGTGGAAAACGTGAACACCATAACAATAGAGGAGGCAGCCACAGAGGCGGTCGCAGCCATGGCAGCAGCTCTTCTTCCCCTTGGTCGCACTCAAACTCCCGTGGGCAGTTCTATAGCTACGATATGGACGATGCCGACGCCGACTTCATCTCCCTCTCTGGCCAGTCTTTTCATAACAACAACTACACTAATTACAGTCGTAGTAAGAAACAAGGAAACCAGCATCAACACAATTCCAGTAAGCGTTTACGAGAGATACAGGGCTACCGATAAGCAGAGATGATGTGAAAAGGGGAATGGTTCAGTACCGGCTGTGGTCCTATGCAGAAGCGATGCTCGCTGCTTGTAAATAGCAATATGTTGGATTGTAACCATTGGACCAAACTTTCACTGCGGTCAAAATTTTTTCATACTTGTCTGTGCACCCTTGCCCCAATTATCACAACAAAAACATCTTAGAGCCAAGCAATTACAACGGTTCCTCCTCCAATACCGAGTCTCGCCGGCCAGCATACACACCATCAGAGGAGCTCATATACAGTCGTATCCAGAATGCGAAGGCTCGTCAACAGAAGCGCCAGCAGCAAATCTTACAACAGCAACAACAGTTGCAGCCAAGGGTATTCCGTGGCCCTCCTCCTGCTCCCAAACAAGGTGCCAACGGTAAAAACTCAAAGCATGCCTTTTGGCCCCACCCTGATAATGGCAAGCATGGGGAGGTTCAACGAGGCAAGCAGCGTGGCCTGATCAACATCCAGTTTAGCCGTGCTTCAGCCTTGACGGATCCGACAGCACGTGAAGGCTATGTACATGATGAGTTTGACAGTGGCCTTGTGCAAGATGATGATCTCGAAAGACGCTATGCTTCAGAGAACGACGATGAAGATGATAGCAGTGACGATATTCTTCGTCGTGAGGTTGATTCTGGTGAGTTTGGATTTCATAAACAGCCATATTTACTCCTTAGACAGTCGTTTTGGGATGGGGTTTCACTAATATCCAGTCTTACTCCTAATGTCTATTTCCTTCAGATGATACAGACGAAGAGTTTTTGATGCAGCAGTTCAATTGGATCGAGGAGGATCAGGATCCGGACCGTAGAAAGCCTGCGGTACCTGACACAGCTACAGGTACAGGAGATACTCCCACGCCGCAGGTAGCTGCGCTTTTGTCGTCATGGGGCGGTGCTCTGCAATACCAGACACAAACCGAGGGCGCCGATATCAATGTTCGGGATCTGAAAAACACAGATGCTTTGACTGCGGACGCAGTAACTACT
Source organism: Actinomortierella wolfii (assembly GCA_016098105.1). Lineage (NCBI taxonomy): Eukaryota > Fungi > Mortierellomycota > Mortierellomycetes > Mortierellales > Mortierellaceae > Actinomortierella > Actinomortierella wolfii. The sequence goes on along the minus strand of JAAAIY010000090.1, from coordinate 1,574 downwards.
TTAAAACATCGTCAACAGTCGCCACAAATCACGGCAACAACAGCTACAACAGCAGCTTCCACGATAACGACAAGTGCATCAATGCTAGATGCCCGATCTGTTGCCAACGAACTTCAAAATTTGTCCCGCCCTCTTTCCGCCATGAGCCAGACTTCACTCAAGTCATTAAGCCATCAGGACAAGAAGCCCAAGCTTGGCCGAGGCAACAATGTTACCGCCAAGAATCCCACTTTCAGCAAGCAGGGGCAACCGGATGGTCGATGCGAATTGTCATCGCGAGTCGAGGCGATGGAGATTACGATGGATGAACCAGAGTTGGCAGCTGGATTCAACACATCCACCGTGTCGAACGTCAGAGACGATGCTGGTAATACTTCAGAGATTAGGGCTACACTCTCCACACCAAAAGACAAGGATGGGGATGTCCTCGCCAAGGAGGCGAGTCCTGAGCCGTTGATGTGGGTTATGGATACAAACCCATCATATGTAGAGGAAGTTATTCCGGACACATACGTCACGTTGCCAGTAGACCCTGAGATTCCAGAGACTGACATGTTCATCAAACCTAAGCGTAAGGCTCATCGTTCCAAGCGCGGAGGCGTTAAGACGCGTGAGAAGCTCAAGGCGAAACAAGGGCTAGCAGCTCGCAAGGATGCAGGCGATGATGATGGTGTCATTTACCTCAATGATACTGGTGCTCATGAAGAGCAAGATGAAGAGGCACTTGCACTACAGGACTATCTGGAGGTATGATCTGTCTATTTTTTTTTTAGTAACACTCATGATTCAAATGAGGCGATTGGCCGTCTTGCTAACCTCTTTGTATTTCTTGGATACAATGATAGAATACAATGGATCCTGATAACCCTGATCACTATGAATCGCTTGCTGAAGCACTTCGCGGTTTGCATGCAGGTCCCGGCCACTCAAAAGATGCACGTGCCGAAGGAGCTGACGACTCAGACTTTGAAGCTCTGCTTTCGGAGGACGACAGTCAGGATGAAATTGACCAGGATTATCTGAACAGTCTCTATGATGACAGTGACGATGATGGTGATGATGATGATGAGGACGATGAGCTAGAGAACTTTGACTTTGAACACGAGGACGAAAATGGCAATATCCACTTCAAGTCGAGCCTCATGTCTTCGGCGTCGGGCCACCAAAAGGATCGCCGTCAGAACCGCAAAGCAGATCAGCTGTTGCGCGAGGAGATGATGGACAACCTCTTACCCTTATGGCAAGCTGGTGCTATTGACGATGCTGATACTGCCTTTGCCAATCGTAAGGGAAGTCGCTCTACAAGCAACAAGAACAATAGTAACCGACCACGGCGCGCTAAAGGATATGACGTGGTCTATGATGACTCAGAAACTGTGCTGCCTGGGTATATGGCTCGCAAACATGCCAAGGGCAAGAAGGAGCGACACGATGGCAGCCTTGAAACGCTTACTGAGATCAACAAGTAGGGAATCAGTCACCTACTCTTTATACTGGAATATGCTCCCTGTTACTCTGCACGACTCTATTTGCAGTCGAGACTAATCTCCTATGTTTTTTTTTTTTTTTTTTTT